>JARFXV010000469.1:0-172066 GCA_031761425.1 Cosmopolites sordidus | reverse complement strand
TGACAATTTTTAATAAAATACCTTTGTTTTTATAATTTATATGTTAAATTATTACGTATATTATATATGATACGTATTTGGTACTATCATATATAAATGTGGAATTGACAGGCTGAATACTCATGAATTTGTTGTCGGCTAAAATTGGCGGTATAATTTTTGTGAAAACATTTATAAAATTATAGCTAAATTAAAAAATATCACAGTTTAAATATGAACAGGTGGAATCCGGGTATGTTATATGTTCTAATAAAAAATAAAATTTTGTTTTAAATATATCTGTTTTAAAGCAATGGACGATACAGGTGCTGGGTGGTTTTTTAAACAATTCAATAAACGCCGATTCATCTGCTAGCAAACAAAAAGGAGTAAGTTTAAAAGTGAATTTATTATTTCTTTCTATTCTAATATGTATATTTTAGGGACGGAGAATTCAAAGTGTGCTACCAGTTGTTATCCGACAAATAAGAGATGATAAACGTGAAGAATTTAAATTATTTGGAAAGTCTGCCCAAATTGTGTGTGATTTGTTCAAATCTGGATAAATAAATGATTATTTTAATAATTTTCGTAGGTTAGTATTGTTGGTATAGTTAAAGAAGTTGAAGTTCAGTCAACCAAAGCAACATACAGAATTGAAGATCATACAGGATCTATAAAAATGGTTTGGTGGTTAGAAAGTGATTCTAATGATGATTCCCCTAAAGTACCATCAGTAAAAGAAGGTGCTTATGTTCAAGTTTTTGGAACAATTAGACCACAAAATGGTGAAAAAAATTTGATGGTTTTAAAAATGTTTCCTGTTGAAGATAATAATATTATTAATACACATTTACTGGAGGTAATTGACACAAGATTACAGGCAGAAGCAGCACATAAAACAACGGTAAGTGCCTATTCAATATGACTAATTGTTTGGTAACTTTTGGTATATTTAGACTGAACAGATTAACCATAATAATCCCGGAGCACAACTGGCAAAATCTATGAATTTTTATGATGAAAATGTAGTGGATAATGGTCAAGTTAAATTTACTACAATGCAAAACAGGGTTTTTAAGATTCTGCAAGATGACAGAACTGTTTCAGGACCCAACAGAAATGTCATTTTAGCACAATTCCCACCAAACCAAAGAAAGGAAGCTCAGTAATAATTTTTAATTGACAATATTTAATTAAGCCAAAAATTTATTCCTTCCTTATTTTTAGAGATGCTTTGGAATTTCTGGTAAATGAAGGACATGCCTATTCAACTATTGATTCGGAACATTTCAAACCAACTGATGTATGAAATTATCCACTATTTACTTATAAATCCATAACATCTTATATCTCTACTAAAATATCTACTTATTGTTTATGTTTGTATAAATAAACAGACAGATTATTTGTTAATGTATTTGTTTATATAAAATAATTTCTTATTCATTTAATTAATGTAATGGTATTTTTTTTTTTAATAAAATATGTTGTATTAGATTGTGATTTTTATTTCAGCAATAATTTTGAAAAATTCACTATATACTCGGAATAAAATGTATCCTCGAACACTAGGGCAATAAACATTTATAATTTTTTGTAGTGAATTGCAAGGTGACTACATTGAACAATAAAATTTAAATCTTAAAAATGTTTCATTTTGTTTGTCAGGGTTTTGATAATGGTATAAGGGTATAAATGTAAAAGGGTGATTTTTTAGTGTGTTCGAATTCCGATAGGGGTCGCTGAAAAACGAACTGAGTTTGCGCGCCTCAAATGTTAAAATTATTCAGTTTGGCAAATCATCATGGAATGTTTAACATCAGAGCAATGCGTTCAACTTATCGAAAGTTATTATCAAAATCAGTGTGTCTGTGCGCCAAACTTATACAGCATTTCGTGAATTTTATGGTGCACATAATCGCTCAGCCGAGCGTTGTATTCGCCGAATTATTAACAAATTTCGAACACATTTCGCGCTGGTCGATATTAAAATAAAAACTAAGTGTTCAGAAGAAAATATTGCCGCTGTTGCTAACGGTGTTAATGAAGGTCCAGGAGATGCCGTTCGCAGGACCGGTGGGCTTTGTTATTCGACTACGTGGAAAATTTTGAGATCTTGGTCTTGTGCCTTACAAGATCCAGCTTGTCCAAGATCTAGTACCGTAAGACCATCGTTTTCGTCGTTGGTTCGATGAATGGGCTCAAAATCAATTGCAACTTGACCCAGAATTTTATCGCAAAATTTTGTTCAGCAATGAAGTTTATTTTTGGATAAATGAGCTTCGGAGTGAAAATAATCCGTATGGTGCGGATTGTACGCCGGTAGCATCATTGGACCGTATATATTTAAAAATCAAGCTGAAAAACACGATATCTTTAATGGGGATCGTTACAGATCAATGATTATTTGATTCCGAATTTGAATGGTATTGGATCTGGAGGAGATGTGGTTGCAACAGAACATCTCCACATGTCATACAACCAACGCAACAATCAATTTATTGAGGGAACAATTCGGTGAGAAGATTATTTAGAGGAACGGACCTGTTAATTGGCCACCAAGATCATATGATTTAAAGCCTTTAGATTATTTTCTTGGGGGTCACGTTAAATATTTGGTATATGTCGACAAACCAGAAACTATTGACGCCTTGGAAGCCAACATAATTTGGACAATTGCGGACATAAGGCCCCAAGTGGTTGGAAATTGGACTGACAGAATGCGCTTTGTCAGAAGTAGCCGCGGCGGACATTTGTCCGAAATTGTTTTGAAACATTAATGCCATTGAATGTTATTTCACTTAAAATAAATAATGTTTATGGATTCTGCAGTTGGTTCCTTGTGAAAGATTTTGAAAATACTAGGATTTTAAATGATACACTTGTAGTTTTTCAACATTTGAAACATTAAAAAGCTACAAGTGTATCATTTAAAATAAATACTTTCAAGGCATCTATTTTTTTGAAATGAAAACTTCTTTAGCCGCATTGAGCGATTTTCGGTAGGGGCAAAAATTATGGGTACGTGTCACCGACACGCTAGTGAAGACTGGCGACGCCAATTGTGTTTTAATGTATTTTAAATTAAATTCTGTTTTAGATAATCATTATTTTAATTGTAAAATCATTGTGCAGTAGAAGAGTGAGTACTTAATATGTACATTTTTATGTAAAAAAATTAATAACAAAAACAAGGCATTTATTTTCGAATATTTCTAATATTGATATCGAGATTTGCGTTGAAAAATTTAATATTATTTACTTTTCTAATATTTAATATCTGCAATACATCGTGCAATGAATATTTTATAGTGGCTTGGGCGTTATCTTACTAGCGTAAAACAGATTTCTAGTTGTTCGATAGTATTTTTGTCGCGGATGTTTATTGGTTTAAATTGTCAGAAATAAAATACGTGTTTTGTTACTTTTTGCAAAATGATTATTTATAAACTTATATCATTCAAATTAACCATTAGAACTTTACAAAAAAGTATTGTAATATAATTACTTTTTCTAAAAGTCCATTTTCTATATTTGTTTAGATCCTCGATCCTACGTGAAAAAATTATACATTTTTAAATTATACATTTAAAGAATAATTAATATAAAAATTTAAAAAAAAACAGTTATTCCATAGTTTCAAGTTTTGACTTCTGTCGGCAGTCCGCATGACTGCCTACCTTTTTTTTGTTTGTTTTAAATCCAATCTGTTTGCATAAAAAGGTTGTTTGACAAATATAAAGAGAGTAATCGTCGTGTGGAAAATTACTCTTAAAAGGTTTTTATCACCTAATTTGATTGTTGTTTTATTTGAATTTAAAGTTCGGACACATTCAAAAATCACTCTATCGAACCGAATTAAGAAGACCGAATGCTTGTTTTAACATTTAAGCCATTCAATTTTTCTATTGAAACATTCAGTGTAAAACACTAAACTCAAAGGAAGGAAAATTGATTAATCTATTTACCATAAAATTTAAACTAGCCATCTAATTTTGGAAGCTATGATTCGAATCGTTAGGAATGTATCTCGAAGTGGTGGGTTTTTCGCTTTTTCTAAAAATATCAAAATCTAACCTATTTTTTATTGTTTCTAATCATAGCTTCCAAAATAAGATGACTACTTTAAATTTTATGGTAAATAGATTAATCAATTTTCCTTTAAATAAAGACAATTAAAATTAATTAGGGAGGTATCCGAAGTGAACGGTTATACTAAAAACATTGTAGATAAATTAATTAGAAAACATAAGTTTAGAAAATTATTGAAAGAATCTTCGACTTTTCAAAAGGATTAGAACAAAAATAAATTCATGGTAATACCGTTTGATGCCCAATTAACATGAGGGTTAGAGAAAAATTTTAAAAAAGTGGACATTAAAGTTGTTTAGAAACCAAATAATAAATTAAGAGAAGTTCTGGGTAAATCAAAGGATAAAGTAGAGCAACATGAAAAGTCGGGGATTTACGAAATTAGCTGTCAAGATTGGAATCGAAGGTATATTGGGCAAACATAAAGATCCATATTAACGAGATATAAAGAACATATTGCCCACATTAGATATGGGAGAAATGAAAAATCTTGTGTTGCCCAGCATGCAATCGAACATGGCCACAACATAGGCATTAATAATTTAAGGCTGGTTAAAAGTGTAAATAACAACAGGGCTTTGTATGCATATGAAAGCATTCAAATAGAAAAATGCAAGAAAATAATGAACCGGGATAAAGAACCTATTCCGCTCAGTCAACTTTTCCAATTATTAATGTAAGGGTCAATTAAATTCGCGTTTCTTTTTTCTTTCTTTTGTTCTCTTTTCGCCCTTTTTTTCTTTTTTCCATTTGTTACACGCTTTATTAGATCGGTAGTAAATTTTGTAGGTAGGTCGGTTCTACAATGCATGAATATACCAAGTATAGCTTACACCTGATATATTCGTGCATTGTAGAACCGGTCCTTAACCGTACAAAAAAGTAACAGTACGAAGTAAACACAATGATGACCCTAAAACTTGCCTAAATTGGGCACGAAGAAAATCTGTCCGAAAATTATACGAAAAACCTTTCGCAGGACCAAAACGACAACAGGAGCGGAACATGTCTTGACTTTTTGGGGCGGATGACCCTCATTTTCTAAAATGTGTCATTACTTGTAAAGAGTCTTGGATTTATAAATACGACGGGGCAGAACCTGGAATGATATATCCAACCAGATCACGGCCAAAAAAAGGTCAGAATGAGCAAATCAAAGATCAAAAGCACGCTGATTTGTCTCTTTGACAAACACGAGATCGTTCAAAAGGAATTTGTGTCTCAATGCCAAACAATTTTAAAACCAGTAATTTTACCGAGACGTTCTTGAAAGTCATTTGTATGAGAATGAACATAAAGAACACTTGGGTGATACATCACGACAACACGCCTTGCCACACAGCAATTTCTATTAACGAGTTTTAGAAATTGTTGTGTGCCAGCAAGCAAGTAAAAACATCACTGGGCTCCACAACCCCCTTATTCCCCAGACTTCTTTTTTTCCCAAGATTGACTCCTCAAAGGACACGATTTTGTGACCTAATAGCTGAAGGTGATTCCAATATCTGAATTCCAGCACGGTTATGGAGTTGACAAACCGTCTTCAGGTCTGTGTGGCTTTCCAAAGCAATTAGTTTGAAGGGGACAATACAGAATTGTACTTTCAATTGAATAAAAAAGGTATAAAAAACCAGTTCCATTATTCTATTTACACACCTCGCATTAGGTTTCGTAGAAGCAAGAGTTTACCAGGATGGGACTGCTAGGTCCACGCCCAATTACTAGATTATTGTTATATATCAATTAATTACCAGCATGATACATACCTACCTGATAAAATCTCGAAGTATGCTCTAATCCAGCTTGGTATCCAAAATCTTACCAGATTTGCACCAGTCGTGAACCTTACTGATGACATCTTCAAGAAGCAAATATTTTTAAAGAAATCTTCTTTTTATACTATTCATTAAGACACCATCTCGTTCTATTCCTAATTATTCAAACTCTAAAATTTTGCTTTAAATCTTCACTATCATATATAACAAAATCGTTTCTTACATACCTGTATCTTTCGTTTAATATATCTCGTTTTCTTTTTTCTATTTCACTGAACACCTCGCATATTAATCAAGCTTGAATGCAAACCTACGCCTGGGCGCACTTACCTGAAACAATAAAGAAGAAACAATTAATTTTTTTATTTTACAAACTATATTCGAGCTAATTGATAAAATAATACATCACTGAATATTTAACAAACTTGATGTAGTCTTAAAACATACAGTAACTGTCTATGTAGTTCTGAGATATGTCTATAATATATAAAAGGGGGCAAAACTTTATTACATGATGATCAGTTTCTGTAGGATTGTACATCAAGTCATGTACGATGATCCATTTTTGAAAAGTTCAACAGCTATTGTTAACGTGAACAGAATATTATAATAATATATGAAAAATCCCTTTGCCTAGTTTCTAGATCTCTATTTCGCAATTTATCCGATAGGATTAGGGAAATTTTAATATTGCTGAATTTGTAGGGTTGGTTATCATTTCCAACCTTATGATGAAGGTGCCATTCGGGTATTTAAGTCAAAGTTAGATATGACTGATGTTTCGATGGCGTGATAATATCGACCTTTCACTTAAAAGTATGTCACATAATAAATACACCAGCCTGATTAGAGACAACGTCGTTCTGTCTGAGAATGTTCAATTTTTCTTTAATTTAGTCTCGATTATATTTAATGACTCGTTGGAAGGTGTATTGGTCTATAGACATTCAACGTTAAAAACTTAAAACACTTAATGGGTGGATTTGAATTGAAGTTTTGTAGGATATTAACAAAATTCTTAGAACTATGTACATCTGTTGATTTACCTATTAAAGAATCAATCATTTTCATGAGGAATCTACTGGTTATAGTTTCCGAAACTAATTATTGGCCTAAGTTGAGACCTAATGTTCGGCTTGTAGATGTCCTACAACTAAACCATGTGAACCAAAAGAGGATAGACCTATAGAAACAATGTGAGACGATTTTAAGAACGCTGTGACGAAGGCCATTAAGGAATCGATTGAAAATGTGGTGAAAAAACGGCATGATTGGTTTGATGATAATAATACAAAGATTCAAAGCTACTTAACGAAAAAAGAAATGTCCTGATTGAATACAAAAATGCTGCACTCTTAGACAAACAAGAAAAGCATGCAAAATTCAGCTCGTTAAAGTTGGAACTTAAGGCAAAAATCAGAGATCTCAAGAACAACTGGTGTTAAAGGCAATGGAAATATGCAGATAAACACGATACAAGAAATCTCTTCCAAAACGTTAGAGGAATCTTTGGCCACAAATAAACAACGTTGCACCGATTCGAAGTGTTGATGCTAGGGATACAATAACTACCATCAAGGGTATAAGAGACAGATGGAAGGAGAATTTCAAAGGCTTGCTGAACGCTGACTCAACGGCCGATGAGAGAGTCTTGGAGCTCATCCCTCAAAGATCTACAGTTATTAGCATGGACGAAGAGCCCACCATGGACGAAATAGAAATGGCAATCCGGAAGAAAGAAAGAAATAATAAAGCTACAAGCATGGATGGAATAAAGGTGGAGATATACAAAGCTAGTTGCAATATGATTGTAAACAAACTCCACAAAATAATCTGCCTGTGGTGGTGAAAGCAGGAAATGTTATCGGCTTTGGAGATTCTTGCATTATACCCATTTTTTAAAAATGAGATAGAGCTGACTGCAACAACTATTGGGATATATCATTGCTCTCTGCTGTAGGAAAGATTCTGGGTAGAATCATATTGATACTAGACTGGTATTGTTGTACCAATACTGCCGTAGAGTCAGTGTGGCTTCAGAGCAGGTCGTGAAACATCGGATACATTCTGACACAGACTCCGCTAACAGAAACATAATGTGGAAGCTCTACATCATACCTAGGTGGACATCACTGGATGCCCACCTAGGCTGGTGCACGTGATAAAACATGGACTTAAATGCAAAATGGCAAGAATGAAGGTCAAAGTTCTGACACACATGGGGGAAACTGAGACTTTTGAGATTAAGACCGGTGTTAAGCATGGTTGTGTGATCGCTTCGACGCGTTTTTATGTATTTACTGCCGCTGTTCTGCATCATGTCAGAGGCGGATTGCCGATTTCATCAAGGCTGCCTCCGGAAAATCTTGGAAATGAAATAGCAAGACTATCGGACCAATCTCGAGATACTTGAATGAGCCAGTAGTTTTGAGCATAGAATCCCAGATCTATGAAGCTCAGCTGGAATGGTTAAGTCATTGCCACAGGATGCAGGACACTAGGATGGCGAAACAGATCCTCTATAGCGAATTAAAGAACAAGAAACGAAATCGGAGATGACCAAAAAGAGGATATAAAGACGTAATAAAATCATCACTAAAGAAGTCTATGCCCAGCGTGTCCGAGTGGGAAAATACAGCAAACGACAGACCCAAATCGCGTGAGAAGATATACTGAGCTGTGCACGGCCACTGGGTTATCTGAGCCACTATAAAACCCATAATCGTTCAACAATAGGCCAGAAAAACTAATAGCCATGGCTAAGGTCAAACTCGTATCGAATTAGTTGCTATCATCAGATGTCCTACAACATGACATCCATAAGAAAAACTGCATTATTTTCGTTGGCTGGGTGGCTTTTAATTCTTTTATTATTTTTTTCTACATTCTTCGGGCCAACTGTTCGTTATTGGTCACGTTTACTTGGTGTTATTTTATGTTTTCGATTAGTTATCTGATTTTCCATCAAATTTCAGTTTCATTAATGACTAACTCTCCTTGGTGAGATGGAGAGTTGGATCTTCTATATTATATTTATTTATCGGAGGCATTCGTAGTCCTCGAGAGAGATTTCACAATTGTCTTTTGCTGCATGCCAACTGTTTTCATTAACTGATGTACATATATGGCATTCGCATGATGTACATATATGACTTTCCAGAACTCTAATGAAAATCAAACCAATTTTTTATTGTCTAATAATATTGTCTAATAATGCATTTTGAGCAATTATTAGGAGTAGCCATAATGCCGTTTGTCGGTTATTTTTAATGTTAAAAGTATTGCCACCTATTGATAATTTAACTTAATATATCATAACCTATATTCTAGTTAAATATATTGATATGTAGTGCGATTATTGTTAAATTAAAAAAAATAGATTAGTCATATAAGAATGGAAAGGCAAAGTGTGGGTAAGTTCCATATTAGATATTTAATGCTTTGAGTTTTGAAAACATAACAATGCATTAATGCTGTGCCTTGGATAGAGGACCATGTCTGTGTTGATTTAAAAAATGTAAGTACGGTAATTTCAATCTTTTCAACGATATAAAACCTGGTAGACCTATTGAAGAGACAAGAAAAGTCGGAAGATAAGGATCTGTTGTTGGCTGAAATTAAAGCTGATTCCAAAGCATTCAGGAATTAGTCACAAAGATATTTAAAACAACTGAACAAAGTGCAAATAATAGGGATGTTGGTACCATATCAACTTTCAATTGAAAACAAAATTCAATGTGTAACCGGTTGGTTAGGTTTGGTTATGGTTATCTGCAGTGCACTTTTATCCTGATTAGACAGAAAACTTTGTTTTCAATAAATTGTTACTAGAAAAAAGTGTTTTAGTAAGGATTCTATACAACAGTCTGCATAAGAAAACACAATGGTTAACAACCATCTTTGCTAACTCTAAAACCAGGTCTTCACCCTAAAAACGTGTTACTTGATGGTGGGATTCTATAGGAATTATTCACTGTAAAGTTCTGAATACTAATGAAAGCATAAATGCTGAATCTTGTTGTACTCAGTTTGATCAGCTTGAGCTAAATATTTCCTTGATTCAAAAATATCCAATACTGATTAATTGAAAATGTATTATTCTGCAGCATGATAATGTAAGACAGATCTCATAGTGCTAGACTAATCCAAGAAAAATATGAGAAAACTTATACTGAGAAATACTTCCTCACCAACCGTTTGTCGATTGACAGATGAGCGAAGTTAGCCAATAACGATGGACATTATATTATAGATTAAAACTATATTAACTGTTATATAAAATAAAATAAAATTTTGTGCAGTGTCACAAAACATTATTTATGAGTACTCCAAATACTAACAATACTGAAGACCAGGGCCGGATCTGACCCCAGCAGACCCCCCAATGCGGGGGGCACCGCCCCGGAGGGTCCGATGAGGGTCCAAACAAAATATGGAAAAAAGAAATAACATTTTATATTTAATAACTACACTAATTAAATTTTAAACGTTGCATTGTAACGTTCCGCGTAGATTAATTGTTTTTATTTTAAACCAAACTGTGTTAAGAAATACAACTGTTTACTAAAAAAATACCTAAAAAAAGTGATGTGGGTCACTGGTATTAAAGATTGGCAGAGTTTATCTAATAAATAGCAACACACCCCAAATCTGAACAACATATTTTGGCCTGAATAACTTGGGAGCTATCATCAGTGGGAAGAGACAAAAATATTACATGATACTATGGATTCAGAAAAAAAATGAGTCAAAATTTTGGAATCTGGTCTTGGAGAGACTCATTGACATAACTATGATGCTCGCTAGAGGTTCTAAAAAGCATAACGGAAACTACAATGGGAATTTTTTATCAACTGTGCAGCTATTAGCGAAGTACGATTCTATCATGGCGCAAGTTTTAAGTGCCCCAAAAGGACATACAAAGTATTTAAATCATGACATACAAAAATCAAATAATCAGTTGTATATCTTCTTATATTAAAACTGAGCTCATTCATAAAATACAAAAAGCCCAGTATTTTTCAGTTATAATTGACACCTGAGCTGTAGAAATGAAAGCTCATTTTTTTGTATCCCATATTTCGGGATACAAAAAAAGATTGCAAGATATTGAAGAACTGGCTGTATATGTTCATTGTTCTGCTTATAATCTTAATTTAGTAATCAATGACGTGGTTGGAGGCGTTAGAGATGTAGCGAACTATTTTATAGCATTGCGGTCTATATATGTGTTTTTCAGAGTATTAACCGATGGGACATATTGATATCTTTAACAGTTGAATCTGAGGTAACACTGAAAAAACTTAATTCCACAAGGTGGGCATCTCATCATAACTCAATTTTAGCAATCAAGTTAAGATGTTGTGGAACGAACATGAATGGAAAGAAATTGATTTTTAAAGACCAACAGCAGTTCTCTAAAACATTGTTTTTAAATTGAATACGCTAAGAGATAGCTTCTTCGAAGTAAAGGAAGAACCTGCAGCGATTGCTGCAAATAATAATACAGAATCAATGTTTCCGGTTAGTAGACAATCAGAGATTAAAAGGCACTTTAGCGAGTTAGCAGAAGATTGCAGGTTTTGTGATGGTGAACACAAGTTCAAAGTTAAAGTATTTTTTCCTCTCTTGGACACTGTAAATGGTCAAATTGTCGAAGTTTTTTATCATTTCAAAATTTAACGGAAAATTTTTCAGTTCTATTTCCAACCACCAATTAAAATGTGTGGTCCCCAATATACATTCAATACTGAGTAAGAACATCTTCAAGTCACAAATACTCGTTGAAGCAACCTGCCCTCAAAAGACCCACGACCGAGACATTCCACATCGGATATAGAATATAGCAACGAAATTTTAACTGTCATCATTTTAAACACCGTTACAGGAATTAAAAAAAATAATAAATGTGATAACATTGTTGCCATTGTGGAAAATCTAAGTACGCGCCTGGACCTTCAACGCAAATGAGATTTGCTTTGGCTTCACCTGAAAATGAAGCATGAAAATGAAGAATAAGAGCATTGAAAAAAAAAGGAACTTTATAATAATCCATTGATAAAGAATTTTTTATTAAAAAATATTGCCTTTGGTACACACAGGTATTTTTAATCCTTATATTTTGACTGCTCCTTTTTCTGTTTCAAGAATCACTTCACGAATCATTCGAGCTTGATTGCGAAAATCATCTATGCCTAATCTGCACTTACCTGAAACAGCAAGAAGATATAAAGTATATCTTTATTTTATAGAACATCATTACGAAATTTCATAAAATTATATAGGTACCAATTATACAGTACCAATAGTGAGCTTTACTGAGGACATATCTATGAAACAATCACTCCTTAAAGCAATCTATCCCCAAGAAAGAAGCACGACTGAAACATTCCACATCGGACATAACATATGACAACTTACGTACATTTTGGCCACTTTTTGACATCTAATGAAATATATGGAATTTAAATCCCAAAGAAATCTGCATTAAATGTATCAATATTATTTTTTAACTTTAAAAGCAAAAATAAAGAAATGTACCTAGGTTTTGTCAAGGTATTCAAAATATTCTAAAATTCAATTCTATATAAAGTCGTTTGGAAAAACGCTTAAAATTAAGCAATTGAGAAGTAGAGAACTGGACGATAGAGAACTACTCAAAAACAAACCAACAATTTAATATTGGAAGACACAATGTAGAATAAGTGAAAAATTTCAAAGATTTAAAAACAATAATTATTATAGACAACAAAACAATAAAATAAATGATAAAATTGGAACAAATTACAAATTTGTGTGTGTGGAAAAGTGGTGGAAAATAATTACAGAAACAGTGTTAATAAGCATGGAGAAGGGAATATGTTGAAATAGTAAATGGTGTTCAGTCCATAACGGCGACAAGAAGGTGAACGACTTGATATTAAGGCCACATAGACCGACAAAAAGAATACATTATAGAGAAAATTGGATAATACAAATCTACAAGGAAGGTCTAAGCAAACTTGTCAAGAAACGAAAAAGAAACATATACAATGTGATAAATTGAATAGAATTGCATATCATGGAAATATCTGAAAAAGTTCGCCCAACACAGTCATTTTACAACACCCCAAAATAGAACCAACTAAAGATTATGTATGTAACAAAAACTCCTTTTTTTTATCTCCATTAATTACATCAACGAAAATATGAATTTAATAATTTTAAATGTTTACCTAAGAAATATGCCCAAATGTGGCAAAACAAGCTGTCATTGCTATGCTATGAACATGTCTAAATACTGGCCTGTAGTCACGGCACGAACGCGCATTGTCCAGTTGCTTCATCTGAAAAGACAAAATATAAACCTGTTAGTAATATATTTGTTATAATAAGCAAGGCAACAGTAGATTTTCTAAATCAAATTCAGAAAATACTTACTTGGACTCCCATAACCTTCAGACCTATTATTTTAGTCCTATTAATTTCTTTACGGCAAAAATAGCACATCGGATGCTGGAGACTCCTTCAGGCCTTCGAACGATCCTTTGGTAGTTTAACACGCTATCGGACTCGACGAATCCGGATAATTCCGAGAAGAGGATGACATAGAGGTAGGTCACTGTTAGCCACTGCACTTCTACACATTAATTTAACCGCGTCCGCAGCGAAGCCCAATAGTCTGAAAGAAACATCTTTATTTAACATCTAGGAATTATAGCTTGAATAAACAAATGAAATATTGCTCACCTTAGTTATTTAAAACAGATGCGAGGCTATGCTAGCTTTATGTAATATTGAGAACTATATACACAAGTTAAAGCCAAACCAGTGAACGGATAAAGACCAGCAAAACCATGATATGGTTTTATCGAGAAAACAAAAGAAAAACAAAAACAATGTATGACTATCGCGCCGAGGCTCATGACGCTGGTGTCAAATGTACAAATCGGTTGGGCACCGCGGGCCTCCTGACACTGGATGCCCTTTCGCGTCTCAACTATGTAAAAACCGCACCTGAAAACAGAAAAAAGAAACAAATTAGTTTTACTATTTTTGAGTTTTTAGTTCAACCCTTCAACCCTTGAGTTTGATTCTCACCTTGCAACAATTATAGTAAATATATATTTAAAAAAAAACTATACTATTTAAACATTCAATCATTTAAACCACAAGTATATTTATAATTTGCTTGCAAAAATGTTATTCTTACATAAAGACATTTTTTTCAAGTTACCTCTAATTTTGAAAATTAGCCAACAAAAATATATTTTACACACAACTTTCCCATTATATTTAAAGGTTTATGTGTAAAAATAAAATATACCTGATAATTTAATTGTAAATTATGAAATATTGTACGCAAATATAGCACGGGCGTAGCCAAGGAGGGGTTTTGGCGGTTCACCCCCCCCCCCCCCCAAATGATCCACATATTACCTAATATTATACCGAAAAAATACGTGAAGAGAGTTAAATTATTACATTTGACTTATTGAATTTATTTGAATTATTACAATTGAATTATTATTTTTGACAAGTATCTCGCCTACCCCGAAATCTAGTTTAGAATGCCTAGATATGTGCGATAAAAACCTTTATCCTAATATTTACACATTACTACAAATCTTGGCTACCATTCCTGTATCCAGAAAGGTCTACCCCAGAAAGGTCTTTCTCGAGCCTAAGGAAACTGAAAAACTATTTACGAAACACTACAAGTGAAAACAGACTTAATGGTTTGGCTCTCATGAACATTCACTATGGAACAGAAATTCATGCAGATGAAGTAGTGGATATATTTAAAAGAAAAAGCCGAAGATTTCTTCTTTATAATGGTTTTAGATTTAGCGCAGAGGAACGAAATTAATTTAACCATTTCATTTAAACTTAAGAACTTTATAAATATGTCGTAATTTTTCCGATGAATATATAGATCTTAAATTTCATGTAAGTATATTTTTGTTGTTTTATTTACTTCAAACTAACCCCCCCCCCCAACTAAATCCTGGCTACGCCCGTGAAATATAGTACAACTTGCTTCAAAATAATTGACTGTCTTGTTTTTTTAATATAAAAAAAAAATTATTTTAAAAACATAACAATTCAGTTGCAAAAGTTAGTTTTACGGGCCTGTCAAGTTACCGTTCCTTTCCCAGAGACGCCCAAAGACTAGTAGTATGAAGTTAAAAAATATATTTTATAAAAATTATGAAAATTGGGTACTTGCGTGTTTTGGAGCTGAGCGTGTTTCATAAAGAAAATGTAAAATGTGCATTGAAAAATTAGTTTTTTTATAAAATACTACAAAACTTGTACGGGGTAACGACGAAGCACCATATTGGACAAACGGCTCCTTAAATTAATGTAATACCTTTGCGCATGGTGACTTGTACTACATCTTGGATACAGTGTTGTCAAAATGTAAGAATAAAAATCTTAGATTTATTTGCAAATTGATTTCCGGTATTGTTTATATATTGTTAAATAAATCAAGTTCAAGTACTAATCGTGGAACTAAAAGACATCAGCATCACGTATATTCTAATTTATTATTCAATGTGAATTACTATTAAAACCCTTAAAACAAAGTCTATCAAATGACAGAATTTTCAGTTAAAAAAGTAACAATTAGAAAATAACAATTAGTAATTTAATCATAAAAAATCATTTTTACACTTAATATTTTATTAATTCTATGAAATACAACAGAAAAGGGTAGATTTTATGCCCAACTACTAAAAATGTAAAATCTCTTAAAATTTAAGTACTTTTTAATTGCCATTTATGATTTATAATCGCAATATCTTATATGTTCAAAAATATTTTAATTTTCGAAATAATTCTAGGAGAAAGAATAATAGTTGTATTTGATTACTTTTCAATATTATTAATTAAAATATTAAGAGCTTTTGATCATTAAATTATATTTAATATTATATATAGAATCGAAGATATGAATTATGCTTCGAAAGGGTTATTTAATGCATACTTCAAAAGGAACCATGTAAATGTTGGTTTATTTCATGTCTTACTAAACTTTTTGTCTCACATTTGCTTCTATATTAAAGCAATAGTGTGTTAATTGTAAAAAAAGCGATTTTAATACATGATCTTATATCATTAATATAAGCATTTAAGAAATATTTTGCCCTCGAACCACTATTACGCAATATATCAAAAAAATAACATTTTATATTATATTACTAGTTAGACTTATAAAATTATTCAATAACATAAATAGCTTGCCATAACATATTGTTCTATCAATAAAAAAAATACAATAAGATATCTACAAAGGAACAGTATTTACTCAGCCCCAGGTTTGTAATGTTACATTAACGAATTAGATACTATTTTTTTAAAGACATTTTCAAATATCCTTATTACAGAATTATTAACACCTTAATTATTGTCAGTTGTTTCTATCACCTCTACAATACATTTATTCACAACAATGTTTAAGGAAACATATCTATTCAATAGTATTAATTGTTTTTTTAATGTTATTAGAAAATAATCTTTGCGTGGTTCATACTTTTTATAGAAGTAAATTCTACTGGAATTAAAAAATATTCAAAGTATTTCTTAAATGTTAAATATATATACTTATAAAGGTTTGTTATTTTTTAGACGTTGATAGCTTTTTCGTATTTAATTCGTTTGTCTTTCAATAATTATAGGAAATGATTTATAAACGGTTTTTACAAAATACTTTCTTGACAAATTTACTTAGTTTGAGAATTTTTAGAAATGCAAGATTAGTTTTTCATGTTATGACTATGTATTAACGCTAAAAATGTAAATAGAATACAAATTATAAACAATGCAGAGTTCGATGGTTTCTAAATATTTTAAAACACACCAAATCTGAATCAGGTTCAGTTCAGTCAGTCAGACAATGACGAAAATACATTCTGTTTAATAAAATAAATAATCATAAAATGGTGAAGGTATTGCTCTTTTCCTTATTAACTCTCTGTTGATTAAATACCTATATATTTTTTCTTTTATATTATACCCTTATACTATATTTTTACATAAAAGATTAATAATAAAAACTATCACTAACCAAATTATCGATATAAAATTTTCTGTGCTAAGTATTCCAAATCAAGTAAAAAATTACTTAACTTATTTCTTTTACTACCTTCTAGTAGTTGCCTTATTTGAGATTGTTCCAATATATATCAAATAATTATAAGTATATGTTTATCAATAATTAATGAATCAATAATATATTGACTAGTTTACAAAAATAAAAGTTCAAGATATTCAAAATTATCCAAAATATCTTTTATAAATTATTCCAAAGTTATGCATTTATAATATATAATTTTTTTCTCAATTAGACTTAGCGTTATATTCTATTGAAATATTGCTAATCTTTTGACCAATTCTTACCCATGCTCTTCCCAGGTCATAGACTTGGGACCTTTATTTATTGTTTGCTGTTAATCGCTGTTGATTGTGTTGATGTGATGTTTAATTGGAAAAAGGCCTTATACTGACAAGGGGATGGGGAATGCCAGCTTTTTGTTTCAAAAGAACCCATGGATCCATACAGTAAAAAGACTCTAGAAACGATCACCTAGTTGGGCAGACAGATTTGGCATATTCTTATGGAACCCGGCGTATTCTTCAGATTCGTTTAGATTTTTATCTCTTCCGACCCCTGCAATATCTGGTTGATAGCTACTTCCCATCTCTTGATGATGTTGAAAAAAGTTTGTGTATATGTATATAATAAAAGTAAAAAGGAAAGGGGAAATAAAAGAAAAAAATCTGTAAAAATCTTTAATAGTGTTAATATAGTAAGAAATGTGTAAATTAAAAATAGAGCCATAATAAATAAATATATAAAAATCTTAGAAATCAATACATTTATATAAAAAAAGAAATCCAAACCCATAATCTCAACAACACATCTAGAAGAAACCTTGATGAAGTATAAATAATCCAATTGGTTAAAAAGAGCTGGGAATGTAATGATTCTTTGTTATGTTTTGTTAGAGTAGCACATATGCAGCATTTCTATTTTCGAAATCTCAGTCTTCTTGAATGTACAAGTACAGAAACAAATTTGAAAGAAAATTTTGGTCACATCACATTTGTTGGTTTGCATATAGATAAAACTGAAGCCCTTTTGAGGAAATCCTAAACAACTAAAAAAAGTAGTACCTAAGATTTCACCAAAACAAAAAGAACACATACTGAAGGCTTGCTTTTCAATGCCACCAGAATTACCTGCTTTTTTCTCATATACACCATCAATAATTCTCCAGGCATTAAAACAGTTTTAAACTTACAATATTGGCCACAATATCCATATCATTAACGAAAACAGCTACATAAAATTTGAAAATTAAATAATATTGAGGTTATAAGTTACAAGATCTTTTACTAACAAGAATACATTTTAAAAATACGTTTTGCAATGATAAATTTTTAAAACTTTAATTTTTATTAGCACTTGCGATAGATTTTACTGAGTGAGCATATTATTATAAAAGACTTTTATTTAAATATAATAAGTAGTTTCAAGCTATATTCATTAACACAGTAATATTTTTTTTGTAATTTGCCTAAGAATTTGACAAATCTCAGCTAGATTCGGGCATAAAAATTTCAATGCTAGGTTGCTTAGATTGCTGGGCGGCTTTCATCGCCTTCCTTCTCTCCTCTATCATTTTCTTTCTCTGTTCTTCCCTCTGTTTTCTTGCTTCTTCATTAGCTGCAGAAGGTTTTGGTTTTATCACTGATTTACGGGGTTTGGCAGCTCCGTTTGTTTTATTTTCCACTTTTTTAATACTTTCCTGCAAAACAAAGTAGTTTAGTAAAAATATACAGTCTCTCCTTAGGAAAAGACAAAGATAGACTGAGATGAAATCCAATTAGTTATTTATATGTAATTATAATTTTGGGAATAGGCAGAAGTTGCATTGAGCCAAATAAAACGAATATATATATTGAATGATCCAGCACAACAATATTATTTTTATACTCTAGTTATTTTTAGTTATATTTAGCTTTTCAGAAATGTATTTACATTTACGATCGCACCGCCATCTATTGGGAAAGCATATGATTTTTCACTTTGTCCTCGTATATATTATCAGCAATTGAGCAATAAATAGGTCGAAAATATAGGGGAATCGGAAATATATTTTATATTTTATTTGATTATTACATACCTCCTTCCAATTATTTTCTCTTAGGTTATCAATTTCCTCGAAAAGTTTATCGACTTGATCCACCTGAAGCTTAACCATATCCCAAAAACCTTGAAGATCTTCATTGGTAGTAGGAAAAGCTTCTCCTTCGCTCTATTGCAACACAGAAAAAAAAAACGTTATTAATATTAACTTTTCAAATCACGATTAATATTTCAAAGCCAATTAACATGAAAAGTAGGTGTAAATTGCTTATTCATTTTCTTATTTTCATTCCTATGTAGATCATACCAATTTGGTAGTGTAATGCTAAACTATGCAAAGAAAATTAATATATAAGTAATTAGTCATAACTAAATACAATTAATTCATTTAATTTTTATGCTAACAGTTTGCGTTGTATGATGTTTAGCATAATCAAAATGATTTCACCTATTTATAACTAGAAAGTGACACACAAACTATAATATCTAACAAAAAAAGTTCATGTTAATAAAATTTAGGGTAATTTGATCTTATTTGCTTAATGAAGTAGATAAAATATAGAGAAGATGTGTTAAAAGAACGAACTGGCCAACTGTCTATAACTAAGGGTTGAAGAATGAAAGATGAACTAAGGATAAAAATGTGAGTACTTTTTAGAGTATTCAATACCAGTGATAACACGATCCATTTACATCCGCTTAAACTAAAAAATCTAAAACTCAGCAAATAGGTTTGATAAATATTTATAGATAATGAGAGGTTACATTTTTTCACATGATTCAAATGTTTTTTTACTACAACAGTATGAACCAAATATTTGATACTGAACGGGTGTCAAGTAATTGACCAATTTAACTACTTTAAATGTAATAGCTCTTTCAAATTGATTAGTTTTTTAAATTTTTGAATAAAACACAGATGGCGTTGAGAATTTGCCTAGGTCTAGTCTCATTTCAGAAGTGTAATGTATAACATTTATAAAAATGGAGTCAAAAAATAGGCGTTCAATGAAAAATGGTTTTAGAAAATTACCTTATATTTACAGTTTACACAATCGTCCATCTGAAAGCACTATCAATAGAATTGTTCAAAAATTTCAAGAAACAGATTTGGTGGAAGATAAAAGAATATACAGGGTGTTTTCAAACTTGGGTCATTTATTTTAACAGGTTATAGAACTCGTAAAAATAAGTAATTTTACCAAAAATAATTTATATAAAAGTTGCAAAATAAAAGAGTTGTTAACAGTTACAAAATTTGACAGACCTGACTTCTTGATATTCTCGACCACTGCGTTGTAAACACATAAAGTATTTGTTTACTGCTGATGCTGGATATGACTAGTTTTTTTGTATTCTTGTACGATATTTTTTTTTTGAGTGCGATTTGAGCAGTGCTAATAATTCCGTAATGGTGCGTGTATAATTTTTAGGTACTTTCTGCAATTAAAATGCCACACGTTTATGAAAACAATACACTAGTTGACATTATATTAACTTACTTATGTCATTTGTATGTGGAAAGGTTTCTTCTTTTAAGAAATCATCCGGGTCCGTAGATTTTTGTAAATTTAGTTACCAGACTTCGCGACACAGGGTACTTACAGGCATAACGAGGATGTCATGTTGGAAGACTTCCTCCACGCAAAATAGTACAGATTGAGAAAGAAATTTTAGAAATTGTCGAAAACGAGCCGTCAACGAGCACTAGGTCGATAGCAGGTCAAATTGAAGTTGGTCATAGTGAAGTGTGGAAGACTATACGACAAGAACACTTTTATCCCTATCATTATTAACGGGTACAAGCGTTACAACCCGAAGATTACCCTAGAAGAGTTGAATTTTGTCAGTGGCTTTTACATCCGTACAACAAAAAAAGAACATTTTACCAAATTTATTTTGGCTACCGACGAGGTCACATTTATTAGAAATGTAGTAAATGATTTTTGCTAAATTGACTTCTCTTTGCGAGTTCTACAATGCAGTGGTCGAGAATATCAACAAGTCAGGTGTGTTTTAAAATTTTGTAACTATTAATAACTTCTTTATTTTGCAACTTTTATGTAAATGATTTTTGGTAAAAAACAGCCTGTATAGTTGTAGTGGTTGTTCACAAGAGCATATTGATTTGGTGCGTGAAAGTGTTGCTCAAGACCCAGAAATTTCCATTAGACGACTTCCACAACAATTTGGATTCAATAAATCCATAACATGGCCTATTTTATGAAAGGATTTAGCTCTGAAGGCGTATAAGATTCAAATGACACAGGAACCAAAGCCACTGGATCATTCAAAACGCCGTGCATTTGTCAATTGGATCAAAGAACATAATTTTTCTCAAAAAATCATCCTTTCAGATGAAGCACATTTTGAAATTGGTGGCTACGTTAATAAAGAAAATTGCCGCATTTGGGGTGAGGAAAATCCACGAAGAAACCTTTACATCTTAAACGACTCTCTGTTTGGTATGCATTATGACCAGGAGGTGTAATTGGGCTATATTTCTTTCAGAAAGTTGCTGGTGAAGCTGTAACTGTGAATCGTGTAAAGTAACTGATCTCGTGAGATGATAACTGGATTTTTGTGGACTGAATTGAATAACATTGACCTGGAGGATATATGGTTCCAACAGGATGGCGCTACACCTCATTCTGCTAATGAAACAATTGATTTATTGGGAGAAAAATTTACTGGACGAGTTAGTGCAAGAAATGCCGATGTTAACTGCCACAACGATCACGTGATTTGACACCTTTGGACTATTTTCTTTGAGGTTAGGTGAAAAGTCAGGTTTATAAGAACACTCCACTAGCCATTCCTGTACTAAAGGATGAAATTATTCGAGCCATTGGTGAGAGAGAGCCACGGTATGCCAAAATGTCATTCAAAATTTTAACAAAAGATGGACATCTGTGGAGATGCAAGAGGTGGTCATTTGGCCGATATTGCCTTTTGTGTTTAAATGTCATACACTACGCTTCAATTATTAATAAAATGTTTTATGAAATCAACGCAAATTCTATGTTTTATTCAAGTATTTAAAAAAAAAAGTTCAATAAAAAGAAGTTATTTATCTGTTGCCAAGTTGATTCGGTCTGGCGAGATATACGGAACTCATCGTTCAACTGGGTTGCTATGTCAAGAAGAGAAAAAACACTAATACTAATAATTGCATCGAATTCCTGTAAGACTGAAAAAGCCATTGTTAATGAAGCGTAAGTTCTAACAAGAGTGGGGAATGTCCAGAGATCATTAAACACGTTTGAAAATATTGTAAGAAAAAATTGAAAAGAAATCCAACATTAAATACTCGCCCCAACACAAATTAGCCCGAATGGCTTTGATCGAAAAGGTCATATCATGGACTCAGCAGTAGAAAAAAATAATTTTTCTGACGAAAAAAAATCAATTTGAATGGGCCTGAGGGATTTTCCTTGTATTTTCATGATCTTAGACAGAAATACATTTTTTTATCGAGAAATGGGTGGAGAAAGCGTCATGGTTTGGGCGAATATTAGCTACAAAAAAATAATATTAGTGCTTCTTTCTCATCGGTTTCTCTTTAGAATATAACAATTTACTAGAGTAACAAAAGTTATCTTTTCATGATATGAGTGTCCAATGTTGGCCATGGCCAATGTTTTACCAAAGAATCAAGCTTTCAGTTGCTTTAATACATTTTCAGAAGGCCGATAATATAGGCCGGCACGATTTTTGTAACATTGATGAGAATGCTTCTTTTGCATTTCATTTAGGTAGTTATTAACATACTTTTTCACAGAAATGGCCTAGCACGTCCCATTTTGAAGCACCTGCTTCTCCTTTATACCATGAGCTAATTGAAATTATTTGTACCCGTCTTTGGAGTACAAAGGTAAGGAGTACTTTGGTACAAAGTATTGCTGTTTTTTTGTGTTTATGGGACAGTAGAGCAACAAAAGACCATTACAGTAAAAAAGATTGGATTAGTTCATAGAACTTATTTTGAACCTGGTATTTGAAATTTAAAATATGCCCCCCTTGTTAACCCAAAAAAAGTGCTTCGTCCGCCTCTCTATATTAAGCTTGGACTAATGAAAAACTTTGTCAAAGCCATGGATACAGAAGGTAATGATTTCAAGTTCCTAAAAGAAATATTTCCTTAATTATGTGATGCAAAACTAAAAGAAGGCATATTTATTAGATGTCAAATAAGGAAGCTTCTAGGTGATTTCCGATTTAAAAAAAAATTAAATGGAAAGGAATTGGCAGCTTGAAAGTGTTTTGTAAGTGTAATGAAAGGATTTCTGGGCAATAAGAAAGACGAAAACTATAAAAACTAGGGTGTCGCATGTCCCTAAATATATCCTCTCCTTATTTCTCCCCACCAACGACCCCCTGTATCAAAAAAACTGTACATACAGTAATTGTCTTACAGTAATTATCTTATCCTTTTCGGATTTAGAACTACAAAATACTTCATATACACCTATTTTCATCAATGTTACCTCAAAAAAGTTTAAATTTGTTAACCTGTGTAATCGATTGAAGATGAACCTTAATGGAAGGATGAAAATGCCCCCATATTCCGGGATCTTGTGCATTCTGATCGCAGATCGATCGATCGATTACATAACCGTTCATCAGATTTCACCTTGTATAGTCAACATCAGAGAGTACCTCGTATAGTCAACATTAGAAAGTATCTCGAATAGTCAACATCGTATGACAAAAATGGGTCGAAGTGTATAAACTAAATTGGAATTTTTATGACGTTTTTTTCTTTCAATTCGTCATTCTTTACATTTCTGAAATTTATTTATTGGGAATTTTGACAATTTTTATAATATAGGAAAAGGAAAGCGTAGAAGAATTAAAAATGTTTTCCATCTTTTTACAATGCAATTAAAATATGGAAATAGCTTCAAATCTTGTATTTTTGAAAATTACAGTTCAAAATTCATTTATTTTTAAAACCACAATTTTTTTAGTTTATTCAGCTGCAAGGAGAGCGACAAATATACATCAATATCTAGCAAAAAAGGTTTATGTGTTATGTATATTGTAATTAAATAACAATACTTTTTGATAAACCATGTCTCGTTTGGTGCTTCAAACTAACTATAACGATTACTTTCAGATTATTAACTGTACATAATAAGTTTTAGTATGTCTCTAGATTTAAGGTCTGGTCGTTCGTCGATCAAAAGTGGTCTAAGCTGCTACATGAAGTTTCCACCTTATCATTTGAAACTACTACGTAGCAATGTATACAGCTAATTGTAATTAATCTTTAATATAAGATATATTTACACTTGGTGAAGAATAAAAGCTCAGATAGGGTTATGAGAGTTTATTGATTATCGCAAGGTTCTAATCGGGAGTTGTTTCGTCATCTACGTAGTCATGCCATTAATTATGCTTCAATTTTGTAGGTGCGCTATTTTCCAACTAGATTTCTAAAGTAATAAGTCATAAATATACAGTGGGGTAACAACGATAATCGTAGCGCGGTTAGAGCGTTATAAAAGTGCAATAAATCTGCAACGGAGATTTTCAATTTGCTTAAACCATTAATAACATTAAAAAAAAATCGTTTATTGCGCTGTGAAACGATCGACGACAGAACAGGAAGTGATCGACTTCGCAAGACCAGGATCCCAGACATTATCAAAGCGATTGCTGAGAGAATTTGGAGGAATCCGCTTCGAAAACATGGCTCGAGAGATGAAAATTCCACTCAAAATATGACCTAAGGCTTGGAGCTTACTAATGATCTACGGGACAGCGATTGACGGCAGCTCTATGTAACATAAAAACCACGAAAGCGAAGTCGCTACTTGAACGACGTGCCAATGGTGGGCATCGGAAAATCCTTCTCATTTCAAAAATTCATCCGAAAAAATTACGGTGTTTAACCTCGTAGTTCTCGGGAAGTTGCTGAAAAATTTGGGAAAATAGAAAGTGATTATCATCCGGATTTAGTGATGGTTTGGTGGGGAGTATCGTACAATGGTGTCACTCAGTATTGCGAGCAGTAGTCAAAACGCGCGCAACAAACTACCAAAGCGATGTTTTGGAGAAGATAGTAAAGGTGCTTAATAACATCTTGTTTACAGGAGAACATTGGATTTTCCAGCAAGAGTCAGCACCAGCCCAAAAGGGCAAGATCCATACAACTTTGGTTGGAGGTCAACTCGTTTGAGTTATTCGCTGCTAAAGATTGACCCTCAGGAAGTCCGGACCTCAATCCGCTGGACTATCGGCTGTGGAATATTTTAGATCAGATGTCCTGCTCTAGATCTTATCGCAGTACCGAGGTTCTAAAAGCTGATTTGGTGAAAATAGCAGCTTCAATACCGTTGGAGGTGGTGCGTGCTGCGATAGACGAGTGGCCGGGGCGTTTAAAGAAGGGTGTAAAAGCAAAGGGTGGATTCGAATAAGTTATACATTTTTGAATTCTGTCTTAAGTAAGAAATAAAGCAATGTAAACTTAATTCGTTTTTATTTTTCTGTAAACTACGCGCATATTAATACCGTACAGTACTGTACAGCTGTACTGACTTAAACTTTGTGCTATTTAAAAACAAAATACTAATAGATACGTTTATTTTTACCTGAGTAATATTATTGGTACATAAGCCCTTGAACTGCTGCATTTTTTGGGAAACCAAAAGTCGAGCTTTCCCTGAAGCAGATCTGAGTTTCCCGATCACTTCCTCCGACAGTTCTGGAGTATTCAGTTCATTTTCAGCCTTATCTGCTAACTCTAACAATCTAGCGGTTTGTTCTTCAAGGATTTTTAGGAAATAATGTCCATCTTTCTCACCTGCAGCGAAATAGTTCATGTAAGTTTTTACAATAAGGTGAAATATACGGGAATGCACTTTAAACAAAAAATATTTCAAACAGTTCGCTATGCTGTACGTTACGTAGGCCACCGTTGTACTAAAATTAACTTTCGATAAGCAGTACATTTCGGTACTGGTGTGTTTTTTGTTTAACTCATATAATTTTCGGCAAGTGTACAAAAATGTTAAAAAAACGTCTGGCATATTGAAGGTTATGATTACTGTCGAAAAATTGCCATAGTTTAATTGCCAAAAATTTAATGCCATTTGATAATATGCAGGTGGTAAAAAAAATCGATAAATGTTCTCGAAATCATACTATCTAGTCAAAACTCATTATTTTGAATGATATATTTGTCATCGTGCAAAATGGCATTTGAATCAGTCCAAAATAATTCTTTGTAAAGTTGACGGTTATTTAAATGAGTGTCGTCAAAGCTCGTTGAGTTATTTCGTGATCAATTATCAATTAATCCCGATTAGACAGCCCTCAATCCCCGGTTTGTACTTAACCTCTAGTTTTGTGAATGCATATCAGCTGGCGGGATCAATGTAGAAAACCAACGTGACTTTTTTTGATTTTGAAATTTCAAATTTCTATGAAAAGAACGTGCTACAAGGGCATTATCGAGGTTGAGGCCACCATGACTACAGTATGATGAAAAAAACCTGGTTTTGAAAGGTTTATTATTGTAAAGCGAACTTTTTTTTCAAATATTGTTCTTTTTGAGTGAAAAAAAACTGACACAAGAAGACGTCTCACCAAACACTCTGTATGCATTTAAAGAGTATTTTACTAAAAATATCATCATATATCCTACTAACGCAATTCCACGTTTCGGATGTTATATTTTATAACCAACACATTGTCCTCTTTTCTGGCAGCTCCTGAATTACTTTTTGTTGTAATGGAATAATTTCCTAAACCGGCAGCGAATTTGTTATTGTATTTATTGATTCAAAGGGTGTCCACGTAGAAGTAGAATGACAATAGAATGTCACATGCTGCTAAGTTGGGCAAATACGGAACTGTTTGGTAAAAAAATCTCAAATAAGGGAAGTTTAGGTGAAACTATTATACCAGTGATGAAATGAGGATATGCACTCTTCAAAATCTAGTGACATGATACAAATAATAATTGCATCCTTTTAATCGTACGTATAATTATCAATACTAAACTATTGTAAACTATTGAATTTTTACTGACTTTAAATTATGTATTTTATCTGAAATTGGGCTAATGTCCGCAATTGTCCGAGTTTTGTTAGCTTCCAAGGCGTCAATAGTTGCTGGTTTATCGGCATAGACCAAAGATTTAACATAGCCCCAAAGAAGATAATCTAAAGGCGTTAAATTACATGACATTTGTGGCCAATTAATAGGTTCGTTCCTCGAAATAATTTTCTCATCGAATTGTTCCTTTAATAAATCGATTGTTGCGTTGGCTGTATGACATGTGGAGCCGTCCTGTTGAAACTACATCTCCTCCAGATCAATACCATTCAAATCCGGAATTATATAATCCACGTAGTTCAATTGATAAATTTGGATTTTCATTAACAGCGGCGATATTTTCTTCGGAACGCAAAATTTGTTGTCTTGATTTTGTTTTAATATCGAACAACATGAAATGCGTTCGGAATTTATTGATAATTTGGAGAATACATGAAGAAGTTCAAATTCACAAACTGCTCTGTGAGTTTGGCACACAGTAATAAATTTCTACGTTTCTGTAAGTACTCGCAAAAAATGTGCAAAGTAAATAGAGAAAGAACAGGTTTTGAGGTATTTTTCATAATGTACCACATCATTTCAGGCAATTATTTGATGTTGAAAAGCGAAAAGCCATTGGTATAAAAAACCATGTTTAAGTTTTCGAGAAATAACAATGATTGGACATTGTTAATTCTATCGTTGTTTGAGGAACAGAATTATGCAAGATTAGGGTCGTCCTAGAAGTACCCAAGAACATGACGAACGACTTCCAGTTGTATAAAATCGATATGAAAATGTCGGACAAGTTCATGATGCTTTTGTAGATAGAACTGTTTCGAAAATGATGGGTTAAATGCACAATTTGTAAAGTTTTCCATTAAGACTGTCAGAACTTTGAAACATAATAGCGGCAACACTGTTTTAAAGGTAAATGTCACTCATATCCTGCTGTGTTCAAGTATGTGTCAATTCGCCATGAAAATATGCACGATACACGGATTCGACTATAGGGCAGTTGGAAAGGGACCCTCATTTAGAGAAAGAATATTTTTTCTCGACAAAGCGCACTTCTGACTTAATGGGTTTGTGAGCAAACATAACTGCAGGATTTTGACCGATGAAAATCCTTAAGTGATTCAGGAGTTGCCTCTTCATCTGCAGAAAGTCAGTGTTTGGTGCGGTTTTTGGGCTGAAGAAGTGATTTTAAACACGATGATGGGAATCGTGTTACTGTTAATGGTGAACGTTATAGGAATGTACTAACAGAATATCTTTGGCCTGAATTGATAAATTTGGATATAAACAATGTTTTCTTTCAACAAGATGGTGCGACTTGTCACACATACCCCGAGATAATTAATTTATTGCTATAAAAGTCTCCTGGACGCATTTGTCTGTCCACCAAGATCATGCGATCTCACGCCCTTGTATTATTTTTTGTGTGGTTATGTTAAATCTCTTTATTACAGAAATAAACTTCAAACAATTCTTGACCTTAAATGAAATATGCATGCCACCATTGAAAATATACCATGTGATGTGTGTGAAAGAGTAATCGAAATTTGGATCTCCAGAAACAAGTATACTTTATTTATTATCATTATTATGTAATCTTTCTCTTTTTACAGGTTTGCTTTCATGTTTTACGGTCTCAAATTAACAGAACAAAAGCTCATTTATGCGGGGACGCGCCGGATAAAAAAACAATCTGACTGTCTTGTAGAAAAGATGAAAAACAACCAGTAAGCGTAAAAGTATGGTCTGTGGTATTCGCAAAAAGCATGAAGAAAGCATGGCACAATAAGAAAGACAAGATCAATACAAACGAGTCTTGGAAAATCGTTTCTTGCCGCAGGTCACTGAGTGATTCGCTGATAGTGACTAATACGTATTTTTGCACGATTTAGCCCCATGCTATAAAGTCAGAAAAGTAACGGCATATTTGGCTCAAAAAAATATCACCTTGGATAGGTAATTCATTAGACTTGAATCCAATAAAAAACATAAGGTGACTGACAAAGAGGGCAATAGTGAAGGAAGTGATAACTAGTCGAAAAACTGATACATTATTGGTCAGTTTGATTAGAACAGGACTGAAAGAAAGGGCAAAAACGTGAATTTAGACAGCTTGAAACTGTTCTTTCCAATTAAGAAATTTTATAAGGTTTATTCGATTTTTTTGAAATTAAAACTAACATGTTATTTTACTGCTATAACGAAGCACTCTAATTAATAATAAATAATTAATTTATTCTAGCACCCAATATGTGTTCACATGTTTTGATTAAAACAATGATAATCTGATTATTTTAAGGTGTCCCTAACAATATGGCAACCCACTATAGTCTAAATATATCGAAAACAAACTTTAATGACCATTTAAAAAAGTATGGTTACATGCGCATTAGCATGTACGACTTTTTTTTTAAATAACTTATAATTTATAATTTTAAAATGTTTGAAGAATAGAAGATGAAAAGTTTACGGTTGTTTACGGTAAAATTGGTAACATTCAATCATATTATAGAACGAGCTTAATGAGCCAGTACAAATGGGATCGAAAATGATATTTATCAAAGATATTTTTTAATTCAATTGGATTAAAAAGAATTTGTTTACTTTAAACCATTATCAAGAAACTAACCAATCAATTCCAACTGTGCGTACTATCAAAAACTATCGAAATTGAATTATGCTTTATTGAAAATTGGGTTCCATTACGAGAATGCTTGACAAAATAGATCTTTGGTCACTGGCAAGACATCAATGCAGCTGGTTGAGATGTCTGCTACCACATTCACCATATAGTCCCGACATTTTTTTGTTTGGTTCACTGTAAAACACCTTGTCAGCTAAAAACCTTCACATTCAGTGAATCAAACTGCACGTGGAAAGGTTTTTTTTTAGGAAAAAGCTCAGAAATATTTCTAATGCGAAAACAAGAAACCTCCTCTGAATGAAGGTAAACAATTATTTAACAAAATGATCAGGGTAGTACCCAGTAATCTTATTTCATCGAAAAAAAAACATATTCAAAAAATTCTTGATTTGATTTAGAGTGCTTCATTAAATATCGCTTACCAAGATCCAAAACCTTCGTGTTACACCAATTATCTGACTCGTTTTTACACAAAATCATATTGTTTACTTCTAACTGTTGGTTTGATTTCAATCTGCATTAGAAATAGTCCATTCTATCAGAATATGGAATTGAGTGAAAACAGTTGCACAACAAACGTACTACTAAGTTTAGTTTCATAATATGTGTACTACCTTATTTATCATTTTTCAAATATAGATATTAAAAAATATACATATATGTATATAAACTTCAAATTTGCACAGAATTTGTATATGAAAACGTTTTTTATCTTTTTGTGGGTAAAAATAAATACGATAATTAAAAATATATATTAACCACATGCTAGTTGCATACCTTATTGAGAAAAAAATATTCTAATGCAAAAAAAACAAACCTAATGGAATCTTGGTTTTAAATAATTATTTTTCTGCTACTAGTGTCTCTGTCGCTAATCCCTTATTGACGGCAATAAAACATTATCGCGAAATAAATAATGAAGTAGGTAAGGTAAAAGGTAAGTGAGTCAGGTAAAATTATAGCTGACATTGAATTAATATCGGTTATCTAGATATCCAAAATTTAATCCAGCTTTTGGAATTGAATGTAATGTATGCAAATTAAACATAATTTAAACAAATTGTAGATGAAGATGCGAAGCCTAACTATTTTCTTTGAAAACATACAAAAAACTATCATTCTTTTTTTAAACAACATTACGTTGTCCCAATTGTTCAAAACCTTAATCATCATCTTAATTATCATCATCACCATCATTCAGCCATTATCAATCCACTGCAGGATGAAGGCGGATGAAAGCAACTCGCGCGGTCCTGAGCTTTCCTCTGCCATTCGGGTCGAATATACTTGATGATGTCATCGATTCATCGTGTTTTAGGTTTTCTTCGTGGACTCTTACGATCAAGCGGTATCCATTCCAGGATTGCTTTGGTCCATTTATGGTCACATCGCCTCGTTATATGGCCTGCTCACCTCCATTTCAATTCCTTCACCTTTGCAATGGTGTCACATACCTTCGTCTGTTCTCTGATCCACGTGCAGTTCTTTTTGTCCCGCTTTGTAATGACAAGCATACACATTTCCATTCAGCTCTGTGCTACCCGAAGCTTTTGAATTGATTGTGATGTGAGTGTCCATGTTTCACTTCCGTATGTCAGAACAAGCAGCACGCGCTAATCAAAAACGTTTCTCTTTAAGTAAAGTAGGAGTTTGTTCTTAAACACCGTGTTGAGCCTGCCAAATACCTGCCAGCCAGACTTAACCACCACGGGCGGTATCACCCTCCATTGAAATCCTTTGCACAAGATATATGTAGTGGTCCACCTCCTCTAAATCGCTTCCTAAAATAGATATTATTCTGTTTTCAGCAAATTTGTTGAACATAACCTGACTCTTCTTCAGGTTTATTTTCAAGCCAAATGGTTCTCCCGCCATTTGCAGCTCTTGTATGTGTTTTTGTAGTTCATCTGGGTCTTGACTTGTGACAGGAGAACGATATCATCTGCAAATCTAAGGTGACCTACATATGCACCATTTATTTTTATTCCATCCTGTTGCCAATCCAGATTACGGAATACTTCTTCAAGGCAGGCTGAGAAAAGAACAGGCGATATTGAGTCACCCTGCCGTACACCCCATTCTATATTGATTTTAACTTCAAGATCATCCATGTGAACTGTCGCTGTAGCTTCATCATACATGGATCTCAGTAGGTTTACATCAAATCTGTCTATCCCTTGGTTAAGCAATGCATCCATTATGACTTGCTTTCATATTGAGTTAAATGCCTTTTCATAGCCAATAAAAGGCAAGCACGGTGGCATGGTGTATTCATTGTGCCTTTCTATGGCTTGTTGGGCAACCTGGATATGATCCATTGTACTGAATCCACTTCTGAATCCTGCTTGTTCTCTTGGTTGTGCGCCATTCACTGTTCTCAATATTCTTCTAGATATTATCTTGGTGAAAACTTTATACAATACTGACAGGAGGCTTATTGGTCGGTACTTTATTATATATTAATATAATATCGATAATTAATTGAATTGAACGAATAATTTAATATCGACATTACCACAATACAAAAAAATCAAATTCAACAGACATTCAAAAGAAAGAGAACGAGCACCCCCAACACAACCCTGATAAACTAACGATAACTCTTAAAGAAACTGACACTGAGAGAGTGGATAATTAGAATAGAAAATGCGATAAATAACCCTATAACCAAACAGTACAGAGGGTGTTAAGGCTAATATGAAAATTTTAAAAATGACTTAGAATAAAACCTTAACTAATACATTACTCAATAAGTTTATAGGATGACTAATAAAATAGGTAAAATTTGACTTTATTCATCTACATAGTCTCCTTCAAAAGTGATACAATGATTCCAACGCTTCTCTAACATTTTGATACCATTTTTTGTAGAACGATTTATCTTTGGCCTCAAAATAGGTTTCAGTTCCAGTTTCAGGAACCAGATCCGGAGAATACCGTAAATGGTAAATATACCGTAAAAGAATACCGTAAATTCATGCAACTTTGCCATTGTTGCGAGCAACTTGTGGCACGGTGCATTATCTTCAAAGAGCACTTTTTTCTTCTTCATTTAGGGTCTTTTTTCACAATTTCTTCCTTCAAACGCACCAATAACGCCATATAATATTAGCTATTTATGGTTGTTTCTTTGCCAATGTAATCAATGAATAAAATACCTTGCGCATCTCAAAATACGGATGCCAAAAACCAAACCTTACCTGCTGACATTTGCGTTTTTCGTCGCTTTGGGTGGCTTTCGCCAGTTACTGACCACCCAGCTGACTGCCGATTTGACTGTGGAGTGTAGTGATGGATCCATGTTTCATCCATCGTCACATACCACAAATCCTTTTTATTGCGCTGAAACAACTCCAAACAGCGCGCAGAATCGACGCGTTACTGTTTTTGATTGACAGTGAACAAACGCGGTGTCCACTTCGAACAGAGCTTTCTCATGGACATATGTTCATGCAAAATGGTGAATACACTGCCATCTGATATTTGTAAAGTGTCAGCTATCTCACGTAACTTCAATTTACGATCGGCCAAAACTATTTTGTGGAGTGTTTTTATGTTTTCTGAAATAACTGCCGAATTTGGGCTGAACGCTCTCGTCGTTCAGCGCCATCGGTAATTGTACGAACGCGTTTAAAATCAGCAAACCACTTCTCTATCATTTGTCTCGATGAAGCAGAGTCCGAATAACACTTGTCAAGCCATTGCTTTGCTTGAACGGTATTTTTTCCCGTTAAAAAGCAATGCTTTATTAACTCAGATATTTCCATTGTTTTCAAAATTACAAGAGTAGCGTCACTAAAACCGCTGTAACTTGCGAACTAAACCTCAGATTGTTATGGAATTTTGACATGTATCATTTGAAGGTTAGTACTTCCTAACAATCATATGGATTTGTTAATAGTGGCGCCACCACACTTAAAAAATAAATGGAAATCTATGTCAAATTTCAAAAGAAAGAAAAGTTTAAAAGTTCAAAATTTCAAAGGATTAGAGATGCATCAGCAACTAAGGCTATTTAGCGACTGGACCTACAGCTTAACGTGGGTTCCGAACCACGGTCATCAGCTACCAATAAGCTACCCGGTCAGCACCCCCTCAGGCTACAAACTCTTGGTTTTGTGCTTAACCAAAGTCAATCTAAAAGCCTACCGACTGGCAAGTGACCAACATAGAATACCTCTCAGGAGACATCTGGTCTTACTCAGCCTCGAACTGGTCTAACTGAGGGGAAATTCCTATTCGAATTTTACACTCTTGCCTTTTGAAATGCAGTACGCTAGCCTGTCGAAGGCTGTCAAAACAAAACTGCCTATCATATCGGCTTGAAATTCCTAGAGCGTTCCTAGAAAGGAATCGTTTTTGCAAACGCACCGCTATCTATCAGAAAAGAATCTGACTGATCATTATATATTCGTGCATTCATTTAAAAAACTATGGTTAACATAACGATATGCATTCAACAGAAAAAAGAAAAATATAGAAAATAAAAGGGACTCAAATGGTTGGTGATAGGATCACGGAAACAGCCTAGGTTGTCGACATCTAGATTGCAACAAATGCCAGAACAGAAGTCCACAGTTTAATAAAGATGCACCAATAAATCCGACCTCTACGTCCTCGTCGGGTACCCTGGACTCTGTAGAACGTACATTAAGATGTACAGAACTCAGCTAACGGAAGAGGATAAGAGCTAATCCGCGCCGCCTAAAAACTCGAACCCGTCGACTAAGGTATGGTAACCCTTTAACAGAAGAACCCCGATTCTCCAGGTTAGAGGGTTGGGCGTGAGTTTAGTCGTCCAACCCCGGAAAATAATTCTTGCTACGAAACATATAACTCAGGTTCGGATTGGATCGATTCAATATAAATAGTCCCGGCAAAGAAATAAGAACATGAGATTTGGTACATGGAACATTAAAACTTTATATCAACCAGGAGAGCTAAGTAATACCCTTCCACAGGTAAGGAAATAGAATTTGAATATAGTAGCACTCCGAGAGATGAGATGGTTACACAGGATTTCTGAGAAAAGGTAGCTATCAAATTTATTACAGCGGACGGGACAGGAAGCACGAATTTGGATGTGGGTTCATTACAGAAATACATTTTGAGTCAAGTGTAATAGATTTTAAATTAGTGAGTGAGAGAATCTGATCTATAACAATGAGGACAACCAACAATGCAAATAACAATGGCAAATAACAATGAAGGGAAAACCAACAGAGGACAAAACAGAAGAAGATAAGGAAGAATTCTACACGTTGCAGGAAAGCGACATAGACAATACCCCCAGAAACAACATTAACATAGTTTTAAAGGACTTTAATGCCCAAACGGACGCGGAAAAGAATAGGAATATACCCCAATAGTAGGTAAATGCAGTCTACATGATAACACAAATAATAATAGGGAAAGAGCAATACATTTCTCTGTATGCAAGGACCTTTGGGTAATGAGCACAAAGTTCCCACGCAAAAACATCCATAAATGAACATGGGTCTCACCTGATGGACTTACAGTTAACTAAGTAGATCATGTCATGATAGACAGCTGATCTTATTCAAGTGTGCTTGACGTGAAAATCTATAGAGCAGCACCATCAGAGTCGGACTACTACTTGGTGGTAATAAAAATATGACAAGGGATCTGTGTCACCAACAAAGATACAGGAACCAAGACAAAAAAAAATACGCCATTAACATATTAAAAACAGACGAAAGCGCTAAGAAGGAATACCAACGTACATAGAATAAAGCAGGAGTTAGATAAACAAGAGACTTATATAGCAGTAGCAGAGTCGGTAGACGATGGATGGACAACAATAAAATCTGTAATAGGAAAAGTTACGGAGAAGACAACTGGGGTTCAAAAAAGAAGGAAAAAACAAAAGAAGTGAATGGTACGACGATGAATGTAAAAATGCTGTGGAGAATAGAAACTCTGCCCGATTAAAGAGCATACAAAAGCCATCAACAGCACAAAAAGAAGAATACGACTGACTGAGAAGGGTGGTTAAAGGCGTATCCAAGTAAAAAAGCGGGAGTTTCTAAAAACGCAAATAGAGCAGATACCAAGAAGCCTACGACAAACAGGACGCACGAAAATTCTACCAGATCATTATGAGAGTAAAAAGTTATCACCATAAATGATCAAGGACGCAAATGGCGAAAATTTAACCAGCATGGAGAGCGTACTAGGGCGATGGAAGACATATTTTAAAACATTGTTAAACGGAACCCCCGGAGGAGGTCATAATGATATGCCACAATTTATGAATGCAACTCAACCATTGGTAGAAGAACCATTGTTGCAGAAGGTAGAAGAAAGTTTAATGAAACTTAAAAATAATAAAGGTCTCGGGATAACATACCTTCAGAACCAGTAAAGCTTGGAGGCAAAAAATTATCTCAAGCTATTCATCAATTAATAGGTAACATGTGGAATAATGAGCATATACATTCTGTCAAAAAAGTACCGGGAATTGGTCAATAAAAGACAAAATATTTATTATTTATCCAAATTTATCCAAATTTATTGTATCGCCTTCAAAGTAGGCCCCTTCCGAAATAATACAGTTATGCCAACGAATAATCCAATTGTCAAAACATTTTTTAAACGCATTTTCCGGAATCGACTTCAGTTCTCGCCGCGAAACTCTCAGTCGGAATTGGCTAGTTCTAGCATGTCTTCAGCGATCTTTTCGCGATCGAGTTTCTGAAGAAAATTCAGATTTTTCGGCACTAATCGAGCGGCAACGCGTTTTATGCCCAAACAATCGCTTAAAATGGAACGAATTGATTCGTGAGACACAGAAAGATCAACGGCTATCTCTCTCAAACTTAAATGGCGATTTTCAGTCATCATTCCTTTCACTTTAGCGATGTTAACTTCAGTTGAAGACGTTGATGGCCGACCAGAGCGAGGCAAATCTTCCACCACATTTCTACCGCTTTTGAATGCACTGTACCACTCATATGCACGTATTTTTGATAAAGTCGATTCACCGTAAGCCTTCTGCAACATTTTCAGCAATTCGGCACACGAAATTCCATTTGCAATGCAAAATGTAAGACAAATTCTTTGTTCGATGTTTTATTCATTATAAAAATCGCAAAACACACTTGAGATGAACTGACAAAATCGAGCACTGTAAACAAACTAAATTACAGATGACGTTCAAACTCCTCGTCGGTATAGAGAACAGTTGTGCCAACTTAGCGATACAAAGAATTTTGACAATTTAAGCGGCCTTTTCAAATGATCAATTCCCGGTACTTTTTTTAACAGAATGTACCACTCAGAGCGGCAGCAAGCGGTAATATACCCAATTCATAAGAAAGAAGATAAACTGAAATACCAGAACCATCGTGTTATCTTATTGCTTTGTACAACTTATAAAGTTGTAACAAATATTGTAAGGCAGAGGATAGTACCCTATATCGAAGAAGGTATTGGTGAATATTAGGCAGGGTTGAGAAGGGGGACGGACGCTCAATTATAAATTTTACTGCAGCCAATACTTGAGTGAGCAACATGTTCCACCGTCGTTGCGCAACGTGTTATGATAAAGTTTTTAACCAAGGAAACCATCCGAAATGTTAACTCGGTTGAAGGTTCAGTATGGGAACGATACTGTCTAAGACCCAAGTGTTTGGTTGGGCCAAGCAGTTTAAGAGTGGACGAGAAAATGTGGTAAATGTAAGTCATAATCGACGGCCAAGGTCAAGTGTCACTGCTGACAACGTTGATGCAGTTCGTGACCTTATCGAAGGTGACCGGCGGCTCACTATTCATAAAATCGCTTTAAAGGTGGGTATTAGCTTTGAAAGTGCTCAAACAATTATCAGAAATCAATGGGTTCGGTTTTGACGAAGGAAAAACTGGAGAATATGCATTGGAAAACCTTTGAACACCCTCCATGAAGCCCAGATTTGTCACCCTGTGATTATTTTTTGTTCGCGCCCTTGAAAGATGCAATGGAGGGCTACGATTCGAAAACGATCAAGATGTTGAGGACTTCGTGCGCAATTGTTTCTACGAGCAAGAAATTCATAATTCAGGGGAGGGGGATCGAATAGAAACAAACCAGGCAGATATGGGATTGGTCGAATACCAAGATACTTTTGTCAACGAAGAAATCGCGCTTTTTAACTCAGAGAGCGTGGACCTGCCTAGGCATCGTATTCAATTATCTTCCTAATCGTTTCAAAAGTTCCTGTAGCACATAACTGTTACTTAACTTGAAATAAAATGTTGAACCTACGTTCAAAAATACCGTTACTATGACTATAGACATAATAGTCAGTTATATGTCATTACGAATGAATAACATATAGTCGTGTCTTGAAATTTCTGGTGGCAAAGACTTAAATGTTTGATTATATTTATAAGTTCTTGTTAATTCAAAGCCGGTTGTACGAAAATTCAACCACCACCTTTTATCATTGTGTTGCACGAGAAAAAAAAAATGAAAATATTGCCATGCTGTGCAAGAGCACTGACTGTCCCACTTTGAAAATGAAAAAGTTCTCCTCTCTCTTTAAACAGACCGAAAGAAGAAAGAACTGGCTTCGATCTTTACCACCTTTTATAAACCGCGCATATTTTGTTTTTACACCGTGCATTTTTATATCAAACAAAAACATGGCAAATTGAAAGCGTTTTTCCAAATGGCAGATGAAATATCGAAATCAAAATGTATACTCTACTAGTGTAGAATGGAGTTAAATTATTAAAAGTACTAATATTAAGACTATAGAATACGTACTGGATTCCTCTTTTATAGACACTTCTAGCACTTTTCCATTCTGCCGGTTTACTAAAGGCTCACTCACTTCCTCACTAGCTTTAGAATGACCATTCACTGTCACCTCATCGGTTAATTTAGGAACTGTAATACTCTTTTGCATTGTAACTTCTTTCGTCTTCTTGGGGCTGGCTATAGGTAACTGGGCCCTAAATTCAGGCCTCAGATGTCGCAGGACTGGTAAAGAAGGACTGCTCGAGCTTTGCTTCATCACAGGCTCCGCGTTCTCACTGTCCAAAAACTTATCAGGAAGAGTTTTGTTATGATTGTTCTCTTCACTATTCGAGACATCATCCGAATCAGTTAGACGATTCTTCTTGCGTTTGGAAACAAAGAAACCCTGAGCTAAAGCTCCAGGTCCATACAGCCTTTCTACGCGTTGCTGAATAAATGATTTGGTTTCCTGACCGTTGATGTATTCCTTGCTCATCGTAGAAGTCTCGATGCTGCATTTGCTCTGGTCAGGCAAACTACATAAATTTTTACTTTCATAAGCGATGCATTGTTTCTGAATAGTGCGATGAGAGTTGCCTATGGATCCGTCAGTTGTATCTTTTGTGAAGATGCTTGAAGAGTAATGAGATTCTTTGCTGGTAAAAGTCATTGTTTTAGTGGAACTGTAGAATTTTTGACTGTGATGAGTTTGAAGAACGTTCTCGGTCATGTTGACTTTTGGCGTGGGCAGGGGCACTAAATTTGGAGGAGATAAAAGATTGTTGGTGACGCTGTACGTTAATTGAGGCCCTGTCAAATAATTTCCAGGGTCAAGCCGATGAGGTGAAGCATCTCTGGATCTAGCGAATCGGATCGGATCGTAGTTTGTCGTTGTAGAGTAACCATTAACAGTGCAAGCTAAGCTCAAGTATGAAGGGAGATGCTGTGGTTCCGGCTGCGGTTGTTCCACCGGCGTGAGTATCCTAGCGCTTCGTAATGTCCCAGTCGACGACACCTCGGACCAATCTGAAAATAAACAAATAAAAATCATGCGACATTTATTTAAGGTTAAAGTGTGGGTTATTCAACCTTGACTGGGCTAAACCTCCACACCTACCAGTATGCTAATCGAAAGTTTGAAAGAAATTTTTCGTTTTGCTTTTATAGATCACAGTTAACGCGGCGCTGAGAATAATTATTTATGGAAATATCAGAAATAGTTCGCACGGAATGTTATGAAAGGTAGAATGGTTTTGCATAAAGGTTTGTTAGAGGAATACGTATATATACCACACTAGCTAAAAAATATATAATTTTATTGTTCCATTATTTTGTCCTTCATGTAAATATTGTTTTATATAAAAAAAGGCCTGGATTTATATTTGTAAGATACGAGGTGCGTCTCACGGAAAACAGGACATTTTCAAAAAAGCCCAAATATTTTTTTTTCAACAAAAATCATTATTTTTATTGGAAATAGTCTCCTTGCGCGTCAATACCACATTTTTTTACGGTCAATTAGGTTGACAAATTAATGTTTGAGGTCGGCCAAAGATCTGTCCTTCAGGATGGCGGTTGACGCCTTTTGAATGGCTTCAATGTCAGCATAACTCTGTCCTTTTATCGGCAAATAAAGTTTTTTCGAAGAGGTAGAAGTCGCAGGGAGCCAAATCAGGCGAGTATGATGAATGATTGATGGTTAAAATACCATTTCTAGTCAAAAAATAGTGATGAGCGTCAAGCTATGGGACGGCGCATTATCAAAATATTGAAAATGAAAATATTGAAAACACCACGACTCATCACCAGTAACAATGCTGTACTTGATGTTTTCGTCCTTTTTCTACTTTTTAATCAAGTCCTTGCAATGTTGGATTTGGAGCAATTTTTGGTCGTTAGTCAATTTGTGTGGAACAAAGCGTGCACAAACCTTCCGAAGTCCTAAATGATCAGCCAAAATTTTTGGCTGATTTTTTATAAATTCACGCAATTTCAATGTTATTTTGAGTAAGCACGAAATTTTTCAGACCAGGATTTACCATACCCCCAGGATGTCACCATACACTTGTGTCATTAAATGAAACGTTTCGGTGAATGTTTTACCATATTTAAAACAAAATTTAATATTCGCCCTTTATTCAATGTTCTTTTTTTTTGGGATATAAAAGGTGTGTTGCTGAATCCTGGCCAAATTGGTATAGGCATTTATTTATCAGTTATTTAAAAGATGGAGTAAAGTCATCGAAAATAATAGAGATTATTTTGAATACCATAAAAATATGTACTTTTTGTAGCTAAACTTGAAAAAATTATCACTAAACACCAAATAACTTTTTTAAACTTCTCGACGAATTGGATCATTAGGAGATTTAATGATCCAATTCAATTTCACACCGAAGGTTCCAATAGAAAAATTAATCATTTTTTGTGTATACATTCTAAAGAATTATACTTTTAAACATACTAAACTCCCAGAGATTTTCCCACTAAGCACCAAATCACTGGTTTTTAATTTATAGTTTCACTAATCATGTTAGAATCGTCAGGACAAGATTCAATCTAATTATAAAAATGATTATGTTCTATTTATAGCGTACTTAATGAAGCGTGTAAAAATCTTGGACCGTAAAGTTAAACAAGCGTTACATTAATAATTCAAAAAGTTGACTGTATGGAACTATATGGGATAGTATGAAAGAAAACCATGAACTGGAATCTATTGGAAGGAATCATGGAAGGAATCTATTTCAGGCAACTTTTTGAATTACATTTTCAGCAAATTTTTGTATGCTTCATTAGATATGGTTGTCATACAAATAGAACATAGTTAAGTTTTAGAATTAGATTGAATTATATCCTGATAATGCTAACATTGTTAGGGAAACACGCATCGAGATATTTAAAACAAGTAATTTGGTGTTTAGTGGTAAATCTGTGAGTTTAGTGGTTCACATCAAAGGATCCAATACAAGATAAAATATCTCAAAAAGTAAAAATATTTTACAGATGTCTAACGCTTTTAGATAAGCTAAAAATAGCAACCAAAAAGAATGGTTAAACAGAAGTGTTGTCTCTGTACAACATAGCACAAACTCGTTCAAATTGAAATTCTTCAATTGTACACCGAATACCCCCGATTTGGCTTTCTGGACATCTGAACCCCAACAATCAAAATAATTCATGCTGGAACTATTCATATTATATATATATATATATATATATATATATATATATATATATATATATATATATATATATATATATATATATATATATATATATATATATATATTCATATATATTCGGAAACATGATGAAATTTGCTCCTAGGGGAACATGCACATGCAAGCTAGCTTGAGAACTGCAAGATCAAGCGTGTTGAACTACGAGAGGATCACATAAAATATGAAAAATACAGATTTTTCAATCTACCCTCAAATATAAAGGTAAATTTAAAACAAGTCGAATTAAAAACTTCTTTAAAGCAATAAGAAACAATACAAGCAATTAACATAATATTTTTGAACCAAAAAATCAAAAAACCTTTTAGAAAAAATCGTCTGAAAAGTTTGAATTAAAAAATATTGATAGTCAAGTTTTGTTTGACTGATTTGATTTATTGGTCATTTTAACTTCAAAATAGTAATTAGTGTACAAAGTCTTTTTATATGGAATTTTCACAAGTCGAGTATATAACACACATTTTTGATGTTTAACAAACTTAATATACCGTGAAACAAAAGAATGCCACAATATGTAAAATATATTTGGTGTACCCATAATCTCGTTTTTTGATACTGTACATTTTCATTTATTTAAGAGTTAATAGAGTTTTATTCAATAATATTCCATATTCGCCCATCTCTCTCTGACCAACATGTTATTTCCTTTTTGTAAAATGAAGATGATTTTGAAGTAAAATATTATTCCAGTGCAGTTTTGATAGCTATCGCAGTACGTTTTTTTTTCCACGAAGAAAATCTTTCGTAGATCCGAAAAGGTGGTAATCTGACGGTGCAGCATCAAGAAAATACGGTGAGTGAGGAATTAAAAGACCTACCATTAGGGTTGATGGAACTTTGATAGCTCATGGCGGTCATATTTGTTTACCTTTTTTTGACATGTCTTGTCAGTTGTTTTCCGAAATATTTGCAATTAAATTATGGTTCGTTTTACGTTAGAAGAACGTTTGGAAATTGTAAAGTTTTAATATGCAAATTCGCGGTCCCTCGTGCTACTAAATTAGCAATTCAGACCCATCGTGATATTCGTCGCAGTGGTAGTTTTTAACAGACTATTGATCGTGTTAATAGAAAATTTGAAAGTGAGTTTACTCTTTCTGATAGTATGTTGCCTGTACGACAAAAAAAAGCCAGAAATATTAAGAATATTACCGCCGTCCAAGGAAGTGTAGCCGAAAACGACAAAGTCTCGGTTGCTGCCTGGCCTCTCGCTAATGACAACCTGACCAATTTTGAGGTTGGCCTTAGGCTTGCATCCGTATAAGCTGGTACTGGAACTGGAAGAATTGAAGCCAACAGACCATCGTGTTCGTCGTGAATTTGCCTATTGGGCCCTCGAAATGATGGAAGCAGACAGCAAATTTCAGCGCAAAATCATCGCCGATGAGGCTAATTTCTGGCACAATGGCTTCGTCAATAAACAAAATTGTCGGTATTGGTGCAAATCTAATCCACACCTGATACAAGAGAGTCCTTTGCATCCGCAAAAGATCACAGTTTGGTGTGGATTTTGGGATGGAGGAGTCATCGGTCCTTATTTCTTTAAAAATGAGGAAGAAGCCACCGTTACCATTAATACCGAGCACTACGAGGCAATGCTGGGAGATTTTTTTCCGAAATTTAATGGAATCGATGCGGATGACCTTTATTTTCAACAGGATGGCGCACCACCGCATATTTCCCGAGTAAACATGGGCTTGTTGCAAACTAAGTTCGTCAATTTCACGAAATGGTCTCATCGCTTAGCAGACGAGATCATGCGATTTAACTCCTTTAGATTATTTTCTCGGGGAAAACGTTACACTTGTTAAATAAAGCAATCGGAACCGATTTTGAGCAAAAAATGTGCGTTTTATTTAATTTTGCAGTTCCATCATTCATATTAGTTAGGTTACTTTACTTCCGAGCCTAACTGATTTTTCTAGGGAGATTATGGCATATGAAATCTTGCATTATCATGCTGCAGAATAACACCTGTACGATTAACCAATGCTGGACGTTTTTAAATCACAACCATGTTTAGTCTATCAATCTAAGCACAATAATATTCAGCACTTATGGTTTCATTATGATTCAGAACCTCATATTGAAAAATTCTTATAAATTCGCACCATACTGACAGTAACGTTTTTTGGGGGGTGAAGACCTGGTTTTGGAGTGAGCAAAGGTGGTTCTCCATTAGTTTTTCTTATTGCTGTATGAAATTCACTTTTCATCTCCAATAAGAATTCGTTGAGCAAAAGGATCTCTGCTTAACCCGGAGAGTGCAGTTGTTTTAAAAACTGTTGTATTGTGAACCATGAAGTGTTAAGCTTTGTGTTCTTAGTTTTTTTAAACCAATGCAGACATGTTCTGTAATCCAAATTCAAATAATTGCGTGAAACGACGTGGTTCACGAACTTGTAATAATCTAGCACTTTTAACAAAATCACATAAATAATGTTTAGCCTAATAGAATACGAAAACTACCTCACAACATGATAAAAAAACATTTTTTTAAGCGTTTCCTTTACAACATTTTTTGCATTCGCGTACAAAAACATAATAGCAGATAAATAAAAAGTGTATCAGTTTTTGTGTACAGGATAGGTTATACAGGATCATCTGGTCATTGACTCCCTTTTGCCTTCTAGCTTTAGCCCTCCCGCGTGGTACCCATTTTAGATAAGTTCCCTTATCATCGTTAAAGAGGTTGCCGTCCAAGTGGCTTTAGCGCGAGCTGTCCTTGACTTGTTTCTGGTGCCAACGCCTGACTGTTGCCTATAGATGTCTAGAATGAGGTGGTTGAATACCAGTTTTTTAAGGGTGCGCATCGTGAAGTGGACTGCACATCCGTAGATTGGTTATATAGTGAATATTTTTAGTTTAATTCATATATGTATACTACGCCTTGAATTTTTTTGTTCTCTAATATAGTTGCCTTTTAAGTAAATGATATCATACAGTACATGCACATGAATTACAGCATGTACAGTTTGCTCAATTGTTCAACAATGAAACCAGCTGGTTTTTCAAACAAAATTCCCTTTAGTCTTAAACAGATATATAAAGAACCACAACTGCCATTTTGAAGAAAACAAAAAAATGACGAAGAAAATTCAAGGGAGATTATCAAATCACCATTATATATTCAAAAAACCACTATTTGGTGTAGTATATACTAACGAGTAGTCTTTTTGAAGAAATGAAACCAGAAAAAAAATGGTGACGATAGAGATGCAAGAAGTAGACATTTGAGTAATATTATGTATGAAAAGTTGCATAGTGGGCTCCAGGTAATAATTATCCATTTCTTCAGCTGCCCCGCGGTTACGTGGAGCATGAATAAATTGTCCTTGTTTTTGGAATATTTTTGATTAATGTTATATTCGAAACAGAAATGGTAACTATTTAGCTTTCGAATCAGACTTTATTTCTCGACTCTCATCGGAAAACTACGATAGAGTAACGCACTAACATTAAGTTCTCAGTAAAACTATCCCAATTTTTTTCCAAAACGTTTAAGTTAATTGTTTATTTTGTACAAAAGTTTATAACTGTTTAAGTCGACTCAAACCCGGCCACGGATTGATACCATTTGGAATTTTAGATTTTCTTTGAAACTGAATTAAAATTTTTGGTTGGAAAGCGTAAAAATTCTCAAAGATAAAAATATCAATGAAAGGACGTTAGATTGAAACGATTTGACAAGGTATTAAAGCAAAAAAAGGTATTTGATATGACAATTACTTTTAAAGATTAGTTTTTTATTCTCTGAATATACTGAAAAAATATTTTTACTGAAAATATATGCATAGTAATGATACTAAAATAAAGAAGAAACAACAAAGGAGATTTAAACAAGTCTTGAACAGACATTAACGACTAATGACTTTCTACATAAAATTATATAAATCATCTTCCTGATGATACTAACATGGTTAGCGAAATGTGCGTCGTAAAATTAAAAGCAAGTGATTTGGTGTTTAGTGATAAATCTTTTTGATTTTAGTATATTACACCAAAGATAAAAATAGAAGAATGGTAGATACCAATACACAATGACGAAAAAATCTTTTTCAAATCACTTTTCTCTTTTACGTGACAGATCTAAAGTATAACTATATCAAATTTACCTCAAAACAGTTTCAAATTTCTTCTTTAATAACACTATTTTGGAATCCCACAAAATATGTGTTAAAAAGGTTATTTCTTTTTTACACAGTCGTCCATCTAAAGCGACACAACACAAACTGTTTAAGTTACACTCGAAAATTCTTCGCTTATTCGAAGAAAATCCATCGTCCGCCAATTAGCTTACGCATCGACCATCTGACAAACTAATTACCGGCCAAAGGAAATTACCTTTCTAACTAATTCGCCCGTTGAAACGAAGAAAATGTGCGAAGATGAAGTCGCAGCGCTGGAACAAGGCAGTTCGACGACAAACACGTACTGAACTGAACTGAAATCGACCCATTCATGCAGAATGAATGTCTCATATCCTAAAATACCGACCTTTAACATCTACGCGGTCGGAAAAGATATAAATTAGCGATAATTTAAATATTCATATGCGTTATTATATGTGTATAAATCGTTATTAAAACTAGTCTCCACCTTTATGATGTAAAAATAACAAAATCATTATATATTAACAATTGATAGTGTCATACTTATTTACTAAAAATATTTTTTATTGAAAACAACGTAATCTTGGAATTTTAAATATTTATATGAATTATTCAAATTTAATGTTCTATCTTTCTGCATTAAACTGTTTGGCATTTAATTATATTTCTATAATACAGAAATATTAGAAAATTATACTTTATATATGCTTGTAACTGTTATGCTGCCCTTGTTAGCCAGATTATGTTGAAAATCAAAACAAATCGTAATCAGTCATGACGAGATTTGACAAGTAACACAGGTCACAAACAATTTCCACCTTAAGACAATATACTAGTTCACTATAGTGACTAGCAGAAAATTAATATGCAGTTTCTGCACTGTGACAGTGGCAATTAAATAAACATAACCTAAGTTTCGAAAGACTTCGACATGAGACGTATTTGCTGTATTTGGTTCACATCAACATTATTTCCATTCCGCAAACCTGGTGGACAAACATTCACAAACATTCCAAATTTGAAGGTTTTCAAAAAAAAAATGTTTTTTTAGAACAAAACTTTTTATAAACGATCGTAGTACAATACCGAAATGTAAAAAATGACGAATTGGAGGAAAAAAATTGCCATAAAAAATTAATTTAGTTTATATACTTCAACCCACTTTGATCTACGATGTTGACTATAGTGTGACATAGATGTGTAAATAAAGTAATAAGACTGGTGGCATAGCTTTCGACCTGGCAACACTATAGGCTTCCTCTCTGAAGGCCATTCTTAAAAGGCCAAGAATCTCGCAATGACCAAAGATGAACGTTGCATTGGAAGGCCTTTATTTGCAAGATGTGGTGAAAATATCCACAGAACCCGGGATCTTGTTCGTTCTGATTGTTGGTTGATGGTCAGAATAATAGGGGAAGAGTTGAATTTGACTCACACAACCGTCCATCAGATTTTGACCATTGAATTTGTATCAAGAAAATCTGCACAGAAGTGGTTCCGAGAAACTTTTCACAGAATCAAAAAGACAACAGGAGGGAAACATGTCTTAACTTGGATTTTTGAATACGACCCGCAAAGGAAGCATCGGGAGTTGAACACTCGAACCTAGCTATACTACAGTCAAAAAAAGCCAGAATGAGCAAATCAAAGATCAAAATGATGCTGATATGTTTTTTTGGCAGCCAGGAATCCATTCATAAGGAATTTTTGCTTCAAAGGCTAACGGTAAACCTGCATTTTTAACGAGAGCCACTTGAAAGATTTCGAAAAAGGGTCATTCGTGTTAGACCGAACATCAAGAACACCTGGGTACTATATTATGACAATAGGCCTTGCCACACACAGCAATTTCAATTAACGAATTTTTGGCACGTAAAAACATCATCATAGGACTCGCAGCCCTAATATTCACCAGACTTGAGTTCTTGAGACTTTTTATTTTCTTAACATTGAAAATTCAACTCAAAGGATACTATTTTGGGATACTGGAGACCATCGAAAAAGGTAGTCGACCAGCTGATGGCGATTCCAGTATCTGAGTTTCAGCACTGCTTTGAGGAATGGATAAACTGTATCCAGCGCTGTGTGGCTTCCCAATGCAACTACTTTGTAAAAGAATTGTAAATTCAATTGAATAAAATATTATAAAAACCAGTATCATTACTATATATACGCACCTCGTATAAGAGTTCTTTATCAAGAGAAAATGGCCTGATTTGCGATGAAACACACATTCAATATCATGTTTAGTACGTGCTATTTAAAAACATTGCCACCGTTCGTGATAATACGAAAGAAAATCTAAATGTTTCAATGCATGGTCATTTTTCACAATTGTGATCTTAATATACAAATTGTTTTAAAAGAAACCAAACCGTTTGCTGAGAAATAAAATTAGTAGTCATAATGATTCATTATGTGATGTGAATTATAAAGGTTGTTTGGTGACCATCTTTGGATGAAACAACACATTAAAATTTTGAGAAACCATAACTTTTAAGTAGTTAAACACAATTGAAGAAAGCAACATATATAACAAAATTAACCAATGATGTATTCTCCATTATTGTTCACGACCTGTTACCACCTCTCGACCAATTTATTATTGCCGTTTCGCTAGAAATCGCCGGGCCTGGACTCGAAGAAATTGTTATGTCGGTTTTTGAGTCGCCATCATTTGCGCAAGATTTGGAAAGTACGCGGTTGCGGAAAACCTTCCATTTGAGATAATTCTGGGCCTCCTTGATAATGTTTGATATGTGAGGTTGTGCATTGTCGTGGAGCAAGATGAATGGGCTTGTTGATCGGGCCGTTTCTGTTGAATAACCTAATTTACACAGTGCAGCTGGACAAGGAACGCTACCTGTTTCTTGTCGGCAGTCTTGTTCTTCTCCAGCTTTCCTAGTACACGAAACCTTTCCAATTCCACCAAACGCGCATCATTTTTAAACTGATTGTGATGATATGAGTGTACATGTTTCACTTCTGTATGTCAAAACAGACAGCACGCACTGATTAAAAACTGTTCTCTTCAGATAAAGTGGAAGTTTGTTCTTAAACACTATGTTGAGCCTGCCAGCCACACTTAACACGCCGTTTCACTTCCCGGACAGCATCACCCTCCATTGAAATCATTTGTCCAAGATATATCTAGTTGTCCACAATCTCTAAATCGCTTCCTAAAATAGAAATTCTTGTGTTTTCAGCAAACTTGTTGAATATAAAATGACTCTTTTTTAGGTTTATTTTCAAGCCAAATGGTTCTCCCGCTCTTTGCAGCTCTGGTTGTGTTTTTATAGCTCATCTAGATCTTGTAACAGGAGAACGATATCATCTAAAAATCTAAAATGGCTTAGGTAGGACCATTAATGCTTATTCCCTGCTGTTCCTAATCCAGATTATGGAATACATCTTCAAGGCAGGGTAAGAAAAGAACAGACGATATTGAGTTACCCTGCCGTACACCTCGTTCTACATTGAATATAATTTCAAGCTCATCTAGGTGAACTGTCACTGTAGCCTCATCATACATGGATCCCAGTAGGTTCACATAGGCTCTATCTCTGCCCTGGTTAAGCAATGCATCCATTATGGCTTGCTTTGATATTGAGTCAAACGCTTTTTCATAGTCAATAAAAGGCAAGCACAGTGGCATAGTGTATCTTCACTCGAAGCGTCAAATACTTGAAAATGCCAAATGGAGTTTTGGTGAAACGTCGTGGCTCTTAACAAAACGAACGGATCGACACCCATAATGATTTAGGAACATATATTGCTCAATCAATTCAAAAAGAATGGCTCAGTCTGGCTCCATTTGACAATTATTTATTTTCAAAACTTAAAATTCCAATGAAAGAGACTTCCTGATTGCAGTGGTAAATAAGCTGAAAATATCTTGCTTAAATGATAATTACTCGAAGTAAATATTGTGTTTCTCGAGACAGAGCAGTAATTAGAATATTCTTATAAATACGTTTCTTTTCAATGGATACCATATTTCGAAAAATAGTTCTTGTAGTTTATTCTTCATAAGTTTCCAAAAAAATCAGTGTTCTGTGAAGAAAAACGTCCAAAAAACCACCCAAAACAATATAAATGAGAGAATCCAAGCAAATAACTTTAGCTTCACAGAAAAATATAAACAAACAGTTTAAATGTTTTCGTTTTTCAAAGTGTATCATTTATATAAAAATACTGTACTTTATATTTTATTTATATTTCTCTATCATAACATCCCCTAACAGAAAAAAATTGTTCAGAAATGTAAAGCAAAAACTACAAAATAATTATTTTAACGAAGTATTTCCGTTACACGATTGGAACGAAAGGAACCTTGAACTTTAATTACTACTTTGCTCAAGTTCTTTTTAAAGAAAATTATGAAAAATTATGGTCAAATTATTGCGTAAGATTTTTTTCCAATATACAACTATGATCAAAAAGTAAGATGATTTTTTAAATATATCACAAAGTATTTATTTATTTATCCAAATATATTTCGTCTCCTACAAAGTAATCTCCTCTCAATTCCAGGCATTTTTTACAGGAATACCAGAAGTATAATGGACTTCTGGTATTTTCTTTACGGCGGCCAACTCGCCTAAATGGCTTTCATAGATTCAAAACGGCGTCCATGGAATGGTTTCTTCAATCAAGAGAACAGGATAAAGTCACTCTGTGCCATATATGGTGAATATCGTGCTTGTGGCATGGAATTTGGTTGATTTTTAGTGAAAAATTGACGAATAATTATTGTAGAGTTAGGATGGCGAGTTATCGTGATACAAAAACTATGAATTGTTTTGCAACAAATCTAATACTCAATCGGTGATTACTCAGAACAAGATCTTGGTAATGTTTTCTGCATTGGTTGAAGTGCAAAGTTTTACTGGTCGAGGTTCATCTTCAAGTTCTTTAATATCATATCTAAAGTCTTTGTAGTATTTGTAATTTTAACACTTTCTTAATATTTTTAAAGCATCAGCATAAGAAATTTCGTTTTTAGACAAAATGTAACGCAATTTTTTTAACAATTACAAAAGACACTGTAATTTCTAACAAGAGAAATGATATGAAACTTCTGTAAAATGTTAAGGATAGTCATACCAACTCAAAAAAACAAAAACTTGTATCGATACGGAAAAGGCACGAAGTTTTAAAACAAAATTCACGTTACTTTTTGATCATAATACAGTAAAACAAAATATATAATAAGTCTTCAATTCAAAATATTCTAAATATGCCCCATTTGATGCGTTACACTTATGTCAACGTACAATCCGACATTGATAATGAGATGTAGTATGTTCCGAAAACTCTAGGATTCTTCATTTTCCACTGCTAATAAATTGGTTCTTGAGCTGAAATGAGGTTGTATAAATATTGAAGATACACAGTATTCTTTTGATTGATTACCTTCCAAAAGACCAAACCATCACGAACACTACTGGTTTAGTCAAGAATATAATCCCCATCTGTTTCTATGCCTGAAAAAATACCAGGTGTGGCGGTTAATTCTCAATTTAAAAAAAAAATACGATTAATTTGGGAGAAACGTAAAAAATGGTTTATTCAAAGGGCAAATTTTTCTCATCACCCTGGCAATTTGAGGTTGCCCTCCCAAAAAACCGTACATTTGTTGAGGCGTTTCAATTATTGAGGTTTCAAGGAAAGTGCATGAGACATCGATGAAAACAAGTGGTAGTCGAAAGTGGCCAAGCCTGGTAAGTACGGCGGGTGGGGCAAGAGTTTCCAGCCAAGTGCAAAAATGGTCTCTCTGACCGCTTTCGCTGTGTGTAATGGGGTGTTATCGTGCTGCAAAATCCGTTTTCCATGTCTTGTAATCCATTCCAATAATCGTCTTCTTCCAACAATGTTTAGAATTCGGCATTTTCAATTTTTTTCGGTTAACCTGGGCGGGTTTGTTTTTTAAGTTGAAATCACCACTTTGGAATCGTTTAAAACAACGTCCACAAGTGTATTGCGTTGGGACATTGTCACTGTAAGTTTCCACAAGTATACGACGGCTTTCAGTCGCATTTTTCTTTTGATTGAACAAGGAAAGCAGTAGGTGCCGCAAATGGTCTTTATTTGACTTGAAATTCGACATATTTACCACACGAAAAAAATATGACGCTAACTCAAAATCGTTTAAACATCAATAGCGTTGTGAAGATCAATAGGTACTGTCGTTCCAACAATATGATATAAAAGATTAAACTGTGAACCGACCCTTGTTTCCAGTGCAATCTCTTAAAAAAAATTAGAATTATTAACGGCCACACCTGATATTTAGCAGGCCAGAATTTTCAAGAGACGGCGATGTCGATATTACTGTGGATGTCTATTTTCAACAACTTTACATTTTTTAAAATTTTTCGACGTAAAAAAGTTTCTGATAATGATACTTAAAAAATGATAAATTTAGCATGGGGAGAGAAGTTCAATTGGTAGGATATGGGCATCACTGTGGATGGTAAACATATAAATCATCTAAATTATGTGAGTGGTATAGTGCTGATCGCCAAAAAAGAAAAAAAATTGCGAAATATCCCACCTGAATGCCAATGTCCCAAAGAGTAGTTCTAAAAATTATCAGCAATACAAAAATACCACACAAATTATTGATACAATAATACAAAATGATGTAAACAAAGAAACAATTCATTCATTTATTTTCCTGTGTCATAATATAAAGTTAAATTATCAAAATCAAGACGCAGGAATTTCTCGAAGACTCAAATTAGGATGGGTAATTTTTGGAAAACTCTTACATACTATACCCAAAAAAAATCACAGCCCATAAAAATACCGAAATATACGTTCGTTCTCCCGGTGATTAATTATGAAATCAAAACATCAACTACACAGAAAATATTAATAAAAATAAGAGGATTACAAACAGCTATAAAATAAAGAGCTGAGAATGCTGGTGAATATATAGAACGCTGAGAATATATGATTGATTAAGGAACGGGGTAATTGGATGGAGACCCAAAAATGAATGAAAAAGCTTAGAAACCACCAATAAGATGGATTGATAACATAAGAAAGGTGTCAGGAAGCTAGTGACATCATGAAGCCCAAAGGAGAGAGAGACAAGTAGAAGAAAATGGGGAAGAAAATCGGAATGTCCAACGACGGACTCTTGGAGGTTGAATATATTGAGGTGGAAAGGAATTGTGGAATAAGTCTGAAAGTAAATGTAATTTCTAACCTAAAAGGTCTATTTTGTTATTTACTTTTCACAAACTTTTCGGTAACCTCCTTGTATGTTAATTGAAATATTTTTAAAAAGAAATGAACTTAGTCTAATAGATTTTAAATATAAAAACTTATTGAAATATTTAATGATAAATTCCCTAAATCATATGCCCATGAGAAATATTTTTAAATGAGAGAAGAAATTGTAAAAGTTTTAGATGTAATAAAAATAAATACCTGATTTTTTTTCTTTAGAAAGGCTTCCGCACTACTTCTACAATAAACTAACACTTTCTGGGTCAAAAAACACTTCGGCAAATACAAGAACCTAGCCAAAAAGAAAAAATAAAAAGAAACACCGCGTTACTTATTTTTAGCCACTAAAAACAACACCAGAATATTTCCGCTGTTGTCAACCATTTATTTGACTTGTCCAATTTCAATCGTATTCCCCTTTTCGACAACGAAAAATTTACTCTTCGTTTTTGACGATGTTTTGTAAATGTCTTTCCGATCAGAACAATACGAAATACAAGTACCGAACAAGTAGCAGCCTTGAACTGCTCAAACGCAAAAGTGCGATATCGAATATTTGCTTTAGTTTTTTATAGTTTTGTTAGCGTTAACTGTTGTTTTCCTAGCTATGTATATGAACGCGTTGTTTGAGACGTACTCCACTAACGGATGCTAAAAAAATTGTCGGCGATCGTCTGAGTGGGTAAGTTGGAAAACGAAAGCGTGCTGTGATTTTAGCACTTTCTATTGTTTCTGTTATCAAAAGTCAAGATCAAAGAATGGCTGAGAACGGTGCTCTTTAATTTCCAAATGATTTTTTTCTATTATTAATACTAATAACTAACAATTTTTGCCATTATATTGTTGATTTTTTTACTTCTCCAGTTAGTTAGTTAACTTATTTTAATCTACAATATGTGGTAATTTCTTACTTGGTGCAAAGTCTGGTAAATATGACGACTATAGGAAAATACCCCAATTGTAAGAATTGGAGGTGTGATGTAATAAAACATAATAATGGTGCCCAGATTTTCTAACAAGAAACCGACAATGGAATTCAACATTTTGAACATTAATTATATTATCCATCGTACATAGCATTTGAATCGTCGTCGATTCAAACAACAAAATTCGTCGAACAAGACTTCAATATTAAATTCTGCGTGAAACTAAATGAAACCCAATTAGCCAGAATGCCATCTCGAATTGTTATTTATCTTTTTTGCAATGCCTTTCAAAGATAATTTTAAGTAACAAATGCTTTGCAATCGTTAACCATATAACCTATTTACTTGATTATCTCAAAAATGACTGCATATGGGGTTTATTGTAAAATATTTAATAGGCAGAATGTGATTTTGGATATGTTAGGTATACCCTTAAGTAATGTTTTTTGATATCAAAATTTTGTACATTTTATCTTATTTTAGAGTTCATCTACATTAAAACCTCCATCGTTATTGACAACCTTTATCCAATTCTCCGACAAACTTTCTATTCCCTTTTTGTAAAAGGGGCATGATTTTGAAGTAAAATATTTTGAAGGAATATCTGAAGGCATCAGATGGTCTGATAGTGCAGTATCAAGAGAATATGGTGGGTCATTCTGCCACTATAAAGTCTTGCATTGTCACGCTGCAGAATAATACATTTTCGATTAATCAGTTTTGGGTGTTTTTGAACCAAAGCCATGTTTAGTCTATAAATGGGGCTCGTTAAATAAAAAATGAAAAAAAAATCTAAATTATTTTTATTGCCTGTGTATATATTGGAACATTTTCTTCTTCGTTCAGTTTATCCTTAAAAATCTACCTGCACTTGAAAAATTATCATATTCTTCATAATTTTGTTTTTACTTCTGACATCATACTTCTGCTAAACTTTGAAAAAATTTTTTTTTCAAAAACACATTTTTAGAGGAAGACCTGGTTGTGAAGATGATTGTCCTGGTTTTAACCATTGTTTTTTATTATGTATATTTCTGTAAGATTTCTACCAAACTGGACAAAAATGCATTAAAGAAGAATTTTGACACTACAATTTGTTCAGTTGTTGTCAACACTGTTGTATTGTGGATCATGAAGATTAATTGGGTATGTAATTAAACTTTGTGGTTCATTCCTGGATGGTTTGTTGGGATCAATTTCAATTTCAATCAACAAAAGATCCTTATCGTCGAAGATTGATATCACCGTTCTATTTTTTTAAACAACGCTCATATGTTCTGCTATCCAAGGTACCAAGATAGTATTAATGGCAAATTGAAGCATTATTAGGCTTTCGAAGTTCATAAAGCATTAAATATCTAATATGAAACTTTTCCACACTTTGCTCTTCCATTCTTACAGTGTTAACTTATTTTTTTTTAAATGTATCAATGAGCATTCTAAATAAATATATTAAGTTAAATTATTGTCAGTAGTGGCAATGCTTATAGAATTTGAACAAAACGACATTATTTGTGGGAATACCTACATAGCCTTCATTTAATCTTGTAACGAATTTGTTCCAAATTTACGAACTTTAATTTCTTTATGTTGACTGATTTAAAGGTGGTATGATTTGTCACCAAAAATATTACTAAAATGTCCGCCAGATTTGTCATGCAATAAAAAAATGTCAAAAGAAAAACAAAGAAATAATTTTCGTTGTTTGCATTTGATCAACAATATTCAATGGTCAAATGTTATGTTTATTTTTGCTATTAGTGCTAAACTGCGTACATAATTCAAAGAATAATATTATTAACAAAAACTGACAAAACCAATAATGGTACATCGTAGTTTAAGAAAAATTTGTGATTTCTTTTTAATCATTACCAACTTGTAATGTTGATTGTCCACATGTACATGTCACGTCGGTTTCGGGATTAAATTTTCTGTATTATATTAGTTTTCGTTTTACTTTAAAGTGAAAATATGTGCATCTCCTGACTTATACGAATTTAGTTGAAGACTTGAAGTTAAACCCAATAAATTACTGACAGAGAGCATGTATTCAATGCTATTTGAAAAAAAAATCCTTTTCTTTTAGTTATCTATCACTTATTCATAGCAGCGATTAACATCTTCGTTATAAGAAAATTTAGTTACTCATAAATATTCTTTATTTTAAGGAAGACAAATAAAATCGCTGGGGGAAGCATCTGGATAATGGGGAAATTGCTGAAAATGAATTTAATTCATTTTGCATTGAAACGCAACTACGAGTCTTGTTTGAAAAGTTCTCGACCTGATACAAAGTAGGACCAAATTACTATGATATTTATTAAGCATTATTCGCTAATTTCAGACGCGTGCGTTAATTTGTTTGTTTGTGGCGATGGAGTAAAACAAGAAAATTTAGATATTTTCTGAAAAAGGGTTAAAGTTAAATTTTGAAGAATTCTATCCTCGACGAAGGTTAGGATTCTTCCTATTCGTCTTTGAGGCTTAAAAAGTGGGTTACTGAATTCAAACTTGATCGTAAATCCGCTAAAAATGATAAATGGTCGGGGTGCCCAAACACCGCTACGATGAACAAAATCGTCACAAAAATCAACAATATTGTAATAAATGATGGCTGACCGATACGCGAGCTTACTTCTTAACATCTCGACAGACCGTATCCATTACATTTTACACGACGTTTTAGGTATAAAAAAGCTTTGCATGAGTGCCATGTTTTTTAGACAAAAGGCAAACGCGATTATGCTGACTTTTTTTAACATTAGGTACATGCTTCTGCTATTGAGCATTCTGTACTCTTTCTATCATTGAGTGCCATCTTGTGGGTTTAAATAATATATTCTATATATAACTTAGTGCATATTTACCACTCGTTCTTTAGAACAACGATTTCCCAACTGAGAGGGGCGGACTAGTGTAAAAGGAGATGTGAAAAGTTTAACAGAAATGTAATTTTCATAACATATATAAATAAAAAATGTATATATACGAGAGTTGTTATTTATGTATCCGGAATAATAAATAAAAACAAATATTTATCATTGAAAATGGTTTTTATTAATACATTTTTTAAAATATTCTCCGCGATCGTCCATACACTTTGCATACGTTTGAACCAATTTTCATAGTACTTTTTCCAGTCTTATTGAAGTATCTCTAAAAGATGCATTTTGAAGGCATCAACCGCTTCTTCTGGTGTCTAAAATCGTTGACCACGTAGTTTATTCTTCACGGGCGGGAACAAAAATAAATCATTGGGTGCCAAATCAGGGCTGTACGGCGGATGACCCATGAATTCGATGTTTTGATCGGTCAAATATTGAGTAGTTCGATTCGATGAGTGAGAGCTCGCGTTGTCATGGTGAAGAATGATCCTGCGTCGCGCTGGTTGTTCTTTTTTCTTCAAAGACTTCTGGTAAACAACAAAACAAAATGGTACACAACAAATGGTTGTGTACCATTCAGAACTGACCGTTCTACGATTCTCTAGTGGCACTGTAGCCACGTGCCCGTTTATCCCCAAAAAAACATGCGACATCTGCTTCGAAATGCTTCTTGCGCGAACAACTTTTGTTGAGTTTGGCTCATTTTGAAAGATCCATATAGTCGACAGCTCTTTGCTTCCGGAGTCATACGCATAGATCCAAGATTCGTCATCTGTGTAGATATTATACACGGCTTCTGACGTACCACGATTGTATTTTTTGAGCATTTCTTTGCACCAATCGACACGAGCCTTTTTCTGGGCGATTGTCAAATTATGCGGAATCCAACGCGCACAGATCTTTTTCACGGCTAAATGGTCATGTAAAATCTTGGATATGTTTGTCATACTAATGCCCAGGTATGCATCAATCTCACGGTATGTCACATGATGATCTTGCTTTATCAGTCTGCGCAAGTATCGATGTTTTCTGGCACAACTGATTTTGGATAACCTTTAAATTCGTCCGTGACCGAACGACCGCCATGATTGAATTCACTAAACCAGTGGTATATAGTGGTTTTAGATAATGTTTCATCGCCAAAAGTGAGTTGATCAATGTATTGTTGTTGAGACAATCCACATCGAAAGTCGTAGTAAATAATCGCATGAAAATTCTCACGAGTTAATTCCATTTTTAAACTGAGATAAAATATTCAAGTCACTAAACAACACAAATAGAATCCGTATGACAAAACGTTCCGTACGTTTATAGTACGTATATAGTCAATAATGTTAAACTTTATGATGTATATGTCAGATGGCGCCTAGCAACACCATTGTTGCCAATTCTGGATACATAAATACCAACCCTTATATTAATATATTTTCATAATAAAACATAAAAATGTTCTAACCATTAAAAATATTTTTAAAGCATTTACAGCCACCTCATCTCATTCTAATTTCGGTAAAAATATGAGAAAAACATTTATTTGGAAAAACATATTTAATGGCTTAAATATGTTAATGGACATACATTTTTTACGATTTAAAGGAAAGTTTGGAAACCACTGCTCTAGAGTGTTATAATCGATCAATAAATTGATCAAAACAATATGAATTTCTTAGCAATAAATATTTTTTTGTAGAGGTAATTTGTTATGTACTGTATGTGTGGATAACTCCACAAAAATGTTTTTCATTTGTCGGTCAAAAGCTACTATGCAACTAAAGAAAAACAATTCAAGAGCTACCTGCGTAAAATAGAATAGAAAATAGTTCAGTAACCGGGTTTTCCAAGTTTGTTTCAATTAACGGACATAACTGTGATGTAAATCGGATAGTCTATGTTTCAAACCACGAAGTAAAATTCCGAACGATAAGTTTAATGAAACCATTTTCTATCGTCATTACTCGAGCGGATTCATTCAGAAACGTAAAGTCGTTATCCAATTGCTCGAAATATTATGTTTTGATGGTGTTATCGAATAGCGGAAGTATGTTATTTTTTTTAAACAGTTGTAATAATTTTTAATTTATAGAATATAACGGTATTAAATGATTTATATTATTTGCAAATCTATCTTTTCTATTAGTTTTTAAAGCGATTGGACTTTAAAAAACTGATTGATTGGGAAAATGCAGTTTATTATTTGATTGTTCTCTTAATGCATTATTTGACAATAAAATGTAATATTTGTATAGCATTTTATTCCATACATTTCGGCATAGATTTGGTTTTTTTTACAAAAAAAACGAAAACTTTTCCTTTATGTCCAAGTTGAACTATTAGTTTTTACTAATTTTTCACACCATAACACGTTTTAAACGATTCACGTCACATTAAGAAACAAACGATTAATTATTTTATTAAATTAAATGCTCCAAATGTCCATTATTTGAGTATGGGCAAACCGATTCTAATCTAACACAATAATAATCCCGACACGATTCTAATCTAACTTCAACGTTTTCGGAAAAAGTCCTGGTAACTTTCTAATAATTTCTAATTGCTGCTTCTACGTAAATAAGAACCTCTATTAGGTGATTATGTTCATTAGTTTATTTATATTTTATTCGTTAAATAATAACTATTTATTATTTTCCAAATATGCTTTTACACATATTTGCTTCAAATGATAATTATTATCACAGCTTTTCGATATCGATCATTCATAATATAGTTTAATTCCAAAACTCACTATCCCTGTGAGTTGATCAATGTTATCTACGATTTATTGCCATTATTTTACCAACTTTGTTATGCCAGGTTCATAAAACATCAGAGCTTCTGGGTGAAACACTGATCCAAGTATATTTGAACATTCTCCTCAAAATCAAAAACAAACCAACTTTATTTTTGCAAAACAATTAATGAAAAGTTCCTTTGCCTGGCACAAAGATGGCGAAAGTATAACTGAATGACTACGATATTTTTCAAATATGACTTGTTAGAGAGTGTGCTGCAAAGTTTCAGATGCTTGTTTGTGATGATCAAGTAAAGCAAATATGTTTTAATATTTTTATTTAAACTGATAAAACTGAAATTCGACGGGTATAAAATACTTTGTGTCGAAGGGTTTAATACTGACGAACACTGAACAACGACAAAAAAGAGATAGATATCACGTTCAAGTATTCTCTCTTTCATTTTCGAGCGTAAACAAGGGGGTTATTGAATTTAAATGTGGCAGTACATCTATTAAAGATGATAAATGCTCGGGACTCCTAATAACTACTACGACCCTCAAAATTGTCAAAAAATCCGGAATGTTATATAAAATGATTGCCGACTGAAGGAATGCGAGCTTGCATTGCAAATATTTCGACAAATCGTATCCACTACATTTTACACGATGTTTTGAGTGTGAAGAAGTGTTGCGCTCGATGGGTGCCGCCTTTGTTAACATTCGAAATAGTGTGTGGAAATAGATGAAAGTATGTCAAATGGTATGTCCACACTGGTTCAACTTTTGGTCTGCAAGACGCATGCATCTGTTGAAAAGTTAGACGCATGAGGTGTTGAAGGAGAGGCATGCAAGGACGCATGGAAAAACGATGACGCACGAAGAGACACAAAGATAGCGCATCGACTCCCACCGATGATGGGTATCTTGCGCTTTCGCTTTCAACTTATTCGATATAATCTGCTAGTTTTTGTAATAGTTTACGAATTTAATTTAAAGTAGGCTAATTTTGTGAAATTAAATAAATATATTTAATTATATATTTAAGAACAAAACATAAATATATAATTTTGAAAGTAATACTTTTTTTTGGCAAATTTCAGGGCAAGTCGAAATCACAGCAGAAATGCTGATATATGGGAGAAATAGCAAAGGAAGAATTTTTATCACTGCTAAATGAGATCATAATAGAAAATAAACTACCAATAGACTGGTATATGGGTATAATAAGGCCCTTGTTTAAAAAAGGAGATATCAAAGAATGTAGAAATTACAGAGGAATTAGACTAACAAGTTTATCTGGAAATATATTTACCAGAATAATAGGACATAGGCTGAGAGAAAAATTAGAAGCAACATTAGAAGAACCCCAGCATGGTTATAGAAAGGGTAGAAGCAGAAACAAGATCTGATATTGATAATTACACAACTAGGAGTAAAACTATTAAGAAAAGTAATCAAAATCCATATTTGTTTCATTGATCTAAAAAAGCATTTGATAAAGTAAAAAGAAGGGATGTTTGAAAAGGATAAAGAAAAGATGAGTAGAAGAGGGAGTAATAGAAATTATCAAGGACTTTCCACAGAATTTGAGACAAGACTATGCCTAAGATAGGGCTGCGTACTGAGTTCACTGTTCATTTTAATAGTTATTGGCGATGTTGTTAGTAAAGCAAATTGCAAGAATACAAAAATAGATTTTAGAAAAAATAAAACAGTGAAAACACAAGGACTACTGTTCGCTGATGATATGATGCTAATGGCAGATTCTGAAGAAAAACTACAACATAACTTAGCGATATATAACGAAGAAATAAGAAAAGTAAACATGGAAATAAATATCGGCAAAACCAAAACAATGGTAATTGCAGGCACAAAAATAAAACATAAAATTGTACTCGATGGGAGGCTAATGGTGCAAGTCAAAAAATATAAGTATTTATGCACAATAATAGAAGATAGTGGAAAAATGGACAGTGAAATGAACGAAAAAATGGGAAAAGAAGGCAAACTATACAACACCCTAAATATAACATTCCTAGAAAAAAAGAGGGATAACGAAAGAGGTAAAAGCGCAGATGTATCAGAAAGTAATGAGGTCATTAATGATATACAGCAGCGAATCTTGGACCTTAACAAAGAGAGACAAAAGTAGAATTACAGCTGTAGAAATGAGATTCGTACGCAAAATAGAGGGAATTACAAGAAGGTATAGAGTGGGAAATACGACAGTAATGGAGCAACTGGAAACGAAACCAGTAGAAAGAGCTATAGAAGAAAGCCAACTGAGCTGGCTAGGACACATCCACAAAATGAATGAAGAGAGATTAGCAAGACAAATTTATGAAGTGAAAACACGAGGAAAAAATAAAGTTGGATGTCCAACACTGAGATGGGAAGAACAAGCTCGACAAGCGGCCGAAAAACGGGGAATTTATTGAAATGGGGCTAGAAAATTAGCACTGGACGGGAACTTAGGGAGGGTAAAATTCATGAAATACCATCATGCTGCAATGTAAACTATCAGTCTTACACATAAGGGTACAATGGACTAAATTGGATAGATTAAATAAAATAAAAAATCATGAAATTGTAAATTGAGTGTGAAAGGAATATTTTTTTTAGTATACATTTTCCTGTAGTAAATTGTAGTAATTATTCAAAATACTCCTTTGTCCAGACAGATTTTCTGTATTTTTTCACTTATTTTTCGTGCTCTTATCAACACCAGCAAAGCAGCACTCATACCGGCTAACATGACAATGTCAGATATATTCATGAAAGTGAAATTACAGAGTTAACAGTACATATTTACAAAATAACGTTTTTAAAAATCGTCTTTACTGAACTCGCCAGAAATGTTGAATGAAACTGATGCAAACAAGTGATCAGAAAGGACGCTTGTCTTACCCTGCGCTAGTATGAAAGCGCTAACGCATGCAATAGCGCAAGTTAAAAGGCAAATTTGAACACGTATGTTGAATGGAAAAGTTGAACAGGTGTGGACATACAAAAAGAAAGCTAAAATGTTTCCATCGCCATGAAAAGTCATGGCTAAGATTTTCTGGGATTCCTCGTGGTGTGGTACTCATAGACTACCGGGAAAGAAGACAAAACGAGGAAGTGATCCATTCCTGGATCAATTGAAGAGTGCCATTCAAGCTAAATGTCCACTCTGGCCAAAAAACTAAAATGCTCTTTCATCACGATAATGAGCCTGCACATACTTGTCAAGTTGTGACTGCAAAGCTCCATGACTTACGCTTACCAATGTTTCTACATGTCCCGTATTCTTTGAATTTGGGTCCCAGCGATTTCTTCCTTTTCCTAAAGTTGAAGAAATGACTCGCCCGACGAAAATTCGCTTCAAATAATGAAGTCAAAGTTGAGACAACCGCTTATTTTGTAGAGTTGGACAAATTTCATTATACTATCATAGGGATTGTGTTGGCAAGATGGCTACGCCAAAAAATAAATTTAAAAAATCTCAAAAATCTTTTTCAAGTCGAGAACTTCTCGAACGCCCCTCGTATTTTTAAACATTTTGAGACATTCCGTTACCAATTTTTTCATAATTTTATTCTACCGTTATCTGTAACTGTCATAGGAACAAGACAGAAATTCTTCATTTCACTTCGAATTGTAGTCAGTTAAAATGAACCATCCATATCAAAACCAATTGAAATGCATTAAATTTATGTTGAATTCCAGGTAGGAGTTTTGATTGATAGGCGTTGACTATCTCGTTTGACGACCGTTAACTAAACATAATGAATACAAATTTTCTATCCAATCATTCGATACACCATTTTGTCAGATACTGGTCGATCTTGTTCTGATAACCAACCAACAATAGAAAGTAGTAAAATCAGATGTACCTTTCGTTTTATGGTCAGGCCTAATCCTACCAGGTTGTTCTTTCCGGTTTAACTTTTTTAAACACTCTCTTATACTTTCTAATTATGTTTTTTTTGTCTAGAAAGAAAAGAACTACGTAAAATATTTTTATAAATACATTTATTTATTGGACATATGCTCCATCCGAAGCAGCTCTCATTTTGGTATATTCTTAAGTACTGCAATCACGACAGTCTCATGTTGGTAATGTTCCTATTGTAAGTTGATTGCATTGCAATTTTAAGTTTTGGGAACTGAAATTAGCCACCAGGAGCCAAAATGGACAAATAAGGTGGATGGTATTCTTACAAAAAATATCTGAAGGCAATGCACAAAGGAAAAAACCTTATGAAAGACTCAGAAAGTCTTTATAATTTGCAAAATGAAACCTTTATATCTCATTTTAATTCAAAACTTTCCATAAAGTAAAACAGATCAGTTATGGTTTGGATAACAATCAATTACCATTGTCCGTTTCTGTTGTTAAATACAGGTTTTCTGTGTAAATACAGGGTCTGAATGTTATATACGGGGTTAGTTTCGGGTACTGATTTCTTCCTGCCAAGTGGAAGGGATGGACGATGGTTTTTATAAGTGATATCGGAGGTGGCAGATGTCAGATAACCTAGGAAACCTGGCTCAGTTGTGTCCGAAACTTTAGAGTGCGTAGTTTGCGAGTATTTTAAGTTCGCGTCGAGAGTCAAGATGCAACGAGACATCGAGCAGCGATGTGCCATCAAATTTTGCGTGAAATTGAACAAATCTGCTACGGAGGCTTTTCACATGATCCATGAAGCTTACAAGGATAATTCCATGTCCAGAACACGTGTTTTTGAATTTGAAAACGTTGAAGGCGAACAACGCGCTGGACGTCCGATCTCGAACCGATGAAAATGTGGCCAAAGTGCGAGAATCTCTGATCGTCGGTTAAGTGTTCGTTTGATGGCACACGAGTTGAATTTACAGAAATCAACTGTGCATTCAACTGTAACCGATTATTTGCAAATGCGAAGATGTGCGCAAAGTTGGTACCGAAGGTTTTGTCAGACGAGCAGAAGGAACACCGTGTGACGGTTTGCCGTGAATTGTTGGAACGTTTGAAGACCGATCCAAATGTTCTGTACAGAGTGATAACCGGTGACGAAACTTAGATCTTCGAGTACGATCCGGAAACCAAAAGACAAAGTTCTGAGTGGCACACAAACGCATCTCCTAAACCAAAAAGGGCTCGGATGAGCAAGTCAAGAGTGAAATCGATGCTCATTGTCTTCTTTGATGCAAAATGTGTGGTCCACAACAAGTTTGTGCCCGCTGGCCTTCAGGCAAATTTTACACATAAGTGGTCGAACGTTTGAGGATGAGGATTCGCCGCGTCCGAAGAGATATCGCCGATTCCTTCCGCATCATGACAACCCGCCCAATCGCATGTCGCTAATTGTGAGGAGACATTGGCAACGGAGACACAACGGAAACACAACGTGACAACCCTGCCCCAACCAGGTTATAGTCCAGATGTGGCTCTTCCAGATTATTTTTTGTTCCCTCGGATCAAGAGGAGCCTGAAAGGACATCGTTTCTGGACGACTGAGGCAGTTCAAAAAGCTTCCACGGAGTGCTTGAATAGCCTTGCAGTTGAGGACTTCCATGAGGCGTATGAAGACTAGACAACCCGATATTTATCGAGCAAAGAATTTTTGTCTAAAAACAAAATTTCTTGTGTTGAAGCATTAAAAATGTTAAGAAAGTGATATGGCGATGAGACATATCAAATTATTATATTATTTACAAGTGATGCAAGTACTTTAGTGATGGAAGAGAAGCAGTTGACGATGAACCTCGTTCAGGAAGACCTTCCACGTTAATCAATGAAGAAAACATTTCCAAAAATTAAGGATCTTGTACTGAATAATGACCGATTAAGTACTAGATATTACTGGAATGTCATTTGGATCAATTCAATCAACTCTGAAGAACAATTTAGGCTTTTGCCTCATGTGTATTTGGATGATGGTATTCCGAAATGCATAATTACGGGATGTAAACTAGAAATTAAACATATACCGTCCCACAAGCACCATATTCGCCAGATATGGCACCGTGAGAGTTTTTCCTGTCGTTTCAATTGAACAAACCACTTCGTGTACGCCATTTTAAGTCTATAGAAGCCAATCAAGAGAGTTCGCTTTGAATGAAATACCAGAAGTCGAGTACAAAAACTGTTTGGAAGATTGAAAAATGTTAGAATAAGTATATTGCAATGAGAGGCGATTGCTTTAAAGACGACAAAATAGGTCTGAATAAGTGATCTGATTAGTGCTGATGAATCAATAAATACTTTGTATTTTATTTAAAAAGTCTCCTTACTTATGACCGAGTGAAAATGAAAATTGCGAAATTTTGAAAGTTAAAGAATACCCGGAAAGCGTGAGCATAATGAAACACAATATCAGTAACTTAACCGTACCATGCACATTTAAAATTTTAAAAGAAAATAGAAAAAATACGAGAGTTGTATAATAAGTACCTGGCCTTGACAAGAAAAATATTTTTATAGGTAAAATGATTTTATGTTTAACGTAATCGCCTTTCAGTTCGATACACCCAGTCGTTTTTCTATCTTTTACCCTCTAAAAAATACAATTGCTCCAACCCTTCAAAATAAGTGTACGTTGACTGTTTTTGGTCTCTGGTGTGCTGTGATGAATCCATGTTTCACCAACCAATGCCAAAAATCATTCCGAACGCGTTTTAACATCGCTAAACATTCTTTTGAAGTTGACACACGCGTTTGTTTATTGTCAATTGTAAGCAATCGCGGCACCCATCTTGCGGAAAGCGTTTTCATATCCAAACGAGTTCTTAAAATATTCTGCACTCGTTCAATTGAGATACCCACACTGTCAGCAATCTCACTCACATTCACTCTCCGAAAATTTATCACGATATCGTGGATTTTTTCAATTATTTCTGAAGTTATAACTCATTTGGACGACCTGGACAATCTTCATCAAAAATGTTTATGCGGCCATATTTGAATTCAGCTGTCCAATATTTTATTGTTAATAACGAAGGTGCGGAGTCCCCATAAACTTCGCCGAGCTCCGTTTTAATCTCATCATTTGTTTTCTTTTTCAAAAACAAGTATTTTATCACTGTTCGATACTCAATTTTTTCCATTGCTGTAAAATCATAAAAGTTGTTGTATTTAAATGGCTGCCATTCACAAACAAAACCACGCAGCGACTTGACAGTTCGACAGTATTGTTGTGAAAGGTTATATTTACGAAAAATATAATTTTTTAAATACCAGCAGCGCCATATCTGGCCTGAATGACTACGATATTTTTCAAATATGACTTGTTAGAGAGTGTGCTGCGAAGTTTCAGATGCTTGTTTGTGATGATCAAGTAAAGCAAATATGTTTTAATATTTTTATTTAAACTGATAAAACTGAAATTCGACGGGTATAAAATACTTTGTGTCGAAGGGTTTAATACTGACGAACACTGAACAACGACAAAAAAGAAATAGATATCACGTTCAAGTATTCTCTCTTTCATTTTCGAGCGTAAACAAGGGGGTTATTGAATTTAAATGTGGCAGTACATCTATTAAAGATGATAAATGCTCGGGACTCCTAATAACTACTACGACCCTCAAAATTGTCAAAAAATCCGGAATGTTATATAAAATGATTGCCGACTGAAGGAATGCGAGCTTGCATTGCAAATATTTCGACAAATCGTATCCACTACATTTTACACGATGTTTTGAGTGTGAAGAAGTGTTGCGCTCGATGGGTGCCGCCTTTGTTAACATTCGAAATAGTGTGTGGAAATAGATGAAAGTATGTCAAATGGTATGTCCACACTGGTTCAACTTTTGGTCTGCAAGACGCATGCATCTGTTGAAAAGTTAGACGCATGAGGTGTTGAAGGAGAGGCATGCAAGGACGCATGGAAAAACGATGACGCACGAAGAGACACAAAGATAGCGCATCGACTCCCACCGATGATGGGTATCTTGCGCTTTCGCTTTCAACTTATTCGATATAATCTGCTAGTTTTTGTAATAGTTTACGAATTTAATTTAAAGTAGGCTAATTTTGTGAAATTAAATAAATATATTTAATTATATATTTAAGAACAAAACATAAATATATAATTTTGAAAGTAATACTTTTTTTTTGGCAAATTTCAGGGCAAGTCGAAATCACAGCAGAAATGCTGATATATGGGAGAAATAGCAAAGGAAGAATTTTTATCACTGCTAAATGAGATCATAATAGAAAATAAACTACCAATAGACTGGTATATGGGTATAATAAGGCCCTTGTTTAAAAAAGGAGATATCAAAGAATGTAGAAATTACAGAGGAATTAGACTAACAAGTTTATCTGGAAATATATTTACCAGAATAATAGGACATAGGCTGAGAGAAAAATTAGAAGCAACATTAGAAGAACCCCAGCATGGTTATAGAAAGGGTAGAAGCAGAAACAAGATCTGATATTGATAATTACACAACTAGGAGTAAAACTATTAAGAAAAGTAATCAAAATCCATATTTGTTTCATTGATCTAAAAAAGCATTTGATAAAGTAAAAAGAAGGGATGTTTGAAAAGGATAAAGAAAAGATGAGTAGAAGAGGGAGTAATAGAAATTATCAAGGACTTTCCACAGAATTTGAGACAAGACTATGCCTAAGACAGGGCTGCGTACTGAGTTCACTGTTCATTTTAATAGTTATTGGCGATGTTGTTAGTAAAGCAAATTGCAAGAATACAAAAATAGATTTTAGAAAAAATAAAACAGTGAAAACACAAGGACTACTGTTCGCTGATGATATGATGCTAATGGCAGATTCTGAAGAAAAACTACAACATAACTTAGCGATATATAACGAAGAAATAAGAAAAGTAAACATGGAAATAAATATCGGCAAAACCAAAACAATGGTAATTTCAGGCACAAAAATAAAACATAAAATTGTACTCGATGGGAGGCTAATGGTGCAAGTCAAAAAATATAAGTATTTATGCACAATAATAGAAGATAGTGGAAAAATGGACAGTGAAATGAACGAAAAAATGGGAAAAGAAGGCAAACTATACAACACCCTAAATATAACATTCCTAGAAAAAAAGAGGGATAACGAAAGAGGTAAAAGCGCAGATGCATCAGGAAGTAATGAGGTCAGTAAGCAATCGCGGCACCCATCTTGCGGAAAGCGTTTTCATATCCAAACGAGTTCTTAAAATATTCTGCACTCGTTCAATTGAGATACCCACACTGTCAGCAATCTCACTCACATTCACTCTCCGAAAATTTATCACGATATCGTGGATTTTTTCAATTATTTCTGAAGTTATAACTCATTTGGACGACCTGGACAATCTTCATCAAAAATGTTTATGCGGCCATATTTGAATTCAGCTGTCCAATATTTTATTGTTAATAACGAAGGTGCGGAGTCCCCATAAACTTCGCCGAGCTCCGTTTTAATCTCATCATTTGTTTTCTTTTTCAAAAACAAGTATTTTATCACTGTTCGATACTCAATTTTTTCCATTGCTGTAAAATCATAAAAGTTGTTGTATTTAAATGGCTGCCATTCACAAACAAAACCACGCAGCGACTTGACAGTTCGACAGTATTGTTTTGAAAGGTTATATTTACGAAAAATATAATTTTTTAAATACCAGCAGCGCCATATCTGGCCTAGGCCCGCTACTTATACAGCCCTAACAAATATTTATGGGTTTAATCGATGAATGACTTCAAACACGTTACACAAGTTTTATCAATTCGCCTCGTGGCGACTTATTTTCAGTTCATTCGATAATCCACCCTCGGGAATTTGGGAGAACACAGTCAATAAATAGGAAACATAATAAAGGGGTTCTTTTTATAGAATAACTCACCCCAACTAAATAAATTCGAAACAAATCTGAGCACGAGAAATTGGTTCGAAATTAGAATAAATATCTGGATAGAAGGTATAGAGTTAGCCTGATAAAAAACATGGCTTTAAGTTGAGCAGATTTATACATAATTTTTTGATGATAACTACAAGAGATAATCCGGTAATTGTTATTAGATTTAGAAGAACAAATAATGGCATTATACAAATTGAAAATAATGCTGTTCAAACGCCCCTCACCTCCCCCAGGTTTCATTGACTGGAGATATAATTTTCGATTACACTTTCATACATATCGCGTAGTATATTTTCAATGATGGCCCGAATCTTTCTTTAAAGATCAAGATTTGTTCAAAGTTTATTTTTGTATATAAGAAATTTCTTACAGCGTTCAACATTATCATCACCTTAAAAAGTATAAGGTCCTTTCGCTCCTAAAAACCGCACCAAACAGTGGCCTTTTGAAGATAAAGTGGTAATTCCTGAATCACTTAAGGATTTTCATTGGTCCAAATCCTGTAGTTATGTTTGTTCACGAACCCATTATGCCAGAAATGCGCTTCGTTGGAAAAGATTATTTTTTTCCCCAAAGTGGGGGTCGCGTTACAACTGTTCTAGAGCCCAATTTGTGTATCTTTCCATGATGAATTGATATAATGTACTGAACACAGCAGTCACATAAGTGACATTTACATTTCAAATAGTGTTGCTGCTATTACGATTCAAAGTTCTGACACACTTGCTCAGTCTACAGTCACAGGCAAAACTCTTTAATACAAATGTCGGTTACGTTTTAGTAGAAGCATGATCATAAAATGTCAATACCACTGCTAATAAGGAACATTTTTCCACCCTAAGATATGAAAAAAACTTGTTACCAGACACTATTTCTGCTGAATACGAATAGTGGTCGAACAAAGTCACATTCACAAGAACAAAATATTATTACAGTACATTTAAGAAGTTTAGTGCTTCTGATCTAAACAACTATCACGATGTGACTTTTCTCTCAGTGGGTGGTAAAATTATAACGAAAATAATTGCTAAGCTGATCATAAATCTTCTATAATAGAAAAACTAGCACCGGAATCTAAAATGGAGTTTAGATTAAATAGATACATCGACGATTTAATATTTTTTCCTTCCCAAATACGGTGTTTTAATTAACAAAATTTTTTTAAAATTCAAATATATACTTATAAAATAATCGGAAACCTGAGTAGTTGCCATTGCGATCATAAAAATTAATATGAAATTCGTAAAGTGGCCATTGAAAAAGTTTCTGCAAACAGTAAGATGAAACACAAAATTACTGGATACAAATGATTAACAAATGACAATTGACAAATGTTTTCCAAAATATTTTTCATTTGTATCAATAAGATAGAGTAAAAAGTCGGGTACTTTTAGGATTGAGCTCGGATAGGTGGTGCGATCTCGCAAAGGTGACTATTTTTGAAAAGTAGCTTCCTTTCAATGCTCGATTAATTTCAAGGCGATATGATATTTAACTATGCTGTGACGGTCTTCGAAAGCAGATAAGTTTGATATTTTCGGAAAAAGCTAGTTTCGTATATTGATTAAATATTTTTGTGTGAAAAACCCATCGCGCAAATAGAAGAAAAGTTGAAAAAAATATTATGGCGACACTGAAACTTTACATTTCACCGTTCATAAGTAGTTTACTACACAGTGTGTCCATTAAGTATCAGTATTGGTCCGGGAAAATGTGATTAAAACGAAATACCTAGTATTGTTTATGAATTATTATTCAAAGTATTCTCCTCTCGCTTCGATATATTTGTTACATCGATTCAATAGTGATTCAAATACGTGCTCCAGCTCATTTTGTAGAATAGCCTCCAAAGCACGCATCGAAGTTGTTTGGATGGTGCGAATGTCTTAAAAAAACATCCTTTCAACTTTAATTTCTACTTGGAGAACAAGGCGAGGCCACAAGGGGCTAAATATGGTTAATACGGTGGGTGATCGATCACACAGACTTGGTTTCGGCCAAAAATTGACACACAATTGACGATGTGTGACTTGGTGCATTATCAATACCCTAATCCTTGTGAAGAGTCGAATCGTTTCTTTACCGATATTCAAAGTATCTTCCATCATTTTTAGTGAATCATTACGGTCATTTGCTACAAAATCGTGAACTTTTTCGATCATTTCGGGAGTGCGAGATGAAATTGCTCTACCGTCACGTCTGTCATTCCCTAGCGACACTATGACATCCAAAAAAACGTTTATACCACAGAAAAAACATTTGTTCTGCTTAAACAATCATCGCCGTACACTTGCTGCATCAACCGGAATGTACCCGACGCAGTTTTACTGAGTTTTGCATTAAATTTAATAACAGCTCTTTGTTCCATGATTATATTTGTACATGAAACTGTTTTGGCTTGTAAACAAGACATCATAAAATCATCAAATGTCAACCGATCGTGGTAAAGTTTCGTGGGTTTTGTTAGGTCCAGGAATGTTCAAGCTTTGAAACGACGCCGCTCGTCAATAGATGCGTAACTGGTTACTGAGATATATTTTAAATACTGATACTTAATGGACGCACTGTCTATTTCGACGTTCTGCGCTCAGGACGCCCTATTGATGTTAATACTAAGGAGGTAGTTAATAAAATTCATGATAACGTATTGGCCGAATGCAGAATGCAGGTTAGAGGGATTTTTGAGGCAATAAACATCTCGCATGAATGCATACAAGACATCCTACATGAACATTTCAGTTTTAGAAAGATATCAGCTCGATAGGTGCCGTATTTGGTCACTGCGGATCAAAAATGAAATCGAATGATCACTCACAGCAGTATTTAGACATATATAAATAAGCAAGCGAAGAAATTTCTGAGGCGATTACTGAGTTTTGATGATTGGATTTCAACACACCAGAAATTAAGTGCTTGGAAGTATACACACCAGAAATGAAGGAACAGTTAAAGCAGTAGGTTTTACTAGTGAATGAACCCCTAAGAAGGTTAAGATGCTTCCATCGGCCGGAAAGGTCACCATATATAATCTTCATCGGCTATTTAGAAAAGGGAAAACGATTACAGGTTAGTATTACACTGCATTATTGATCAAATTTTATGGACAGCTGATAAAAAAAAAATATTGAATATAAAAAGTGTCTGGCTTTAGAAATTCATTCAGAAATCGCGATCTCACAAATTTCGGGGGATGAAATAACCAGATAATACAATTGGATATTTTTTTTCAAAAAAAGTCGATTGCTTGCGATGTATGAAAGCTGGTAATGACAAGATGATGGATGATGCGACGATTTTGGTTCTTTTTACAAAATTAATTGATGATTTTCGGTGAGGACACATTGTCGTATACAATATATATGTATACAACATTTAATAAATTCCTACATAAAAACGTATAGCGTATTTTTGAAGTGGATAATCACGGGACATGAAAAATGGATGTTTCATAATAATTTATTTTACCGAGTGCATAAGTAAGTGTAAACGTTCAAAAGTTTGTGTTTATTTTAGAAAATTTATATATTTTTTAAAATTTCGTACGTTAGGCAAATTTATTACAGAAAAGGAATCACTGAGAAATTTGTCTCGTTTGTTTTTTTGTTTTTTACCCAGTGATTCTATATTTGCATAAGAAGTGTTACCGTCAGATATTGATTCAACTATATACTGCCCACAGTAAACAAAACAGGATGATGCAATATGAACCAAAGTCTAGCATTGGTAAATTTCAAGCGAGTTGTCAAAGGAAATTAAGGTGAAATAATCGTGGCTGAGATGTTTCATCTCATCTTTCATATTCGAATTTGGCACCACCCGAATATCACTTATTCCCGTTATTGCAGATTTTTTAAAGGAAAAATGCTTATTAATAATCATTAATAAGTAATAGTAAAGGGCGCAAAGAGAGGAGACAATAATAGTTTAAATAAACTAACATTAAAAATAACGATGAATCTTATTTACTAATTCAATATTTGTGCATAGTATAGCAAGTATATTGGCAGACATATAATGTAATATCCATTATATTTAAGAATATTTCAATAACTTTGTGGAAGGTTTATAGGGCCAAACGTATAAAATGATATAATGTTTATTCATGTTGGGCCAGCAGTTCTTTTTAGGCAACAGTAGTTTGTATCATTTTTATTTTGTAATATTCTTATTGTATTACATTAGTTAGAAACTCAAATTGCTTTCGCGAATTTATTTATTGATTATTTACAATGCCAAGAAAACTACACAGTTTAGTCAGTTTCAGAGAGGCCGAATAGTTACAATGAGAGTCAGTATTGTAATGACAAATAAAGAAAAACAAATTGTAGGGTATATAGATAATTTAGATATACTATAAACATATAAACAGATCGAAAAGATCCATAAGAGAGACACCTAAGATGAAATAAAGGTGAAAGCTAAAAGAGCCTGAGTGAAAAACAATAAAGACTAAACAAAAATGAAGAACGAATTTGGCAAGAACGAATTTACTGAACTGTGAATCAAACTAGACGAAAACGACAATATTATAGGAGAAATAAGAAATCGTATTATGAAGGGTAACAAAACGGCTTCTTCACTGCAGTCTATCCTAAGATCTAAACTCAAACAAGTGGACACAGAAGTCAAGATATATTAAACCCTTATTCGGTTAGTAGTCACTTATGCCTGTGAGACGTGATTTATCCCAAAGTGAACAAAAGAAATGCTAGCAGCACTTGAAAGAAAAATACTCAAATAAATGTTTTTGTTGCAGTGAACGATAATGGAAATTGGAAGATCAGAAGAATGCAGAAGGAATCAAGAAGAATGAGAGAAAATGCTACAAGTCGTCAGAACGTACAAAAAAAGAACGTTAAAATCTGTTTGGGAGACCGTTTTGACACCACACAAGGGCATTTGCGAACCAATCATTTATATAGCGTAATAGTGGGTATCAGATGTAGAAGAGAAACGAACAAACCTCAGTTTTCTAGGAAGGAAGGCATGTACATCTTATATTAGGGTTTATTGAAGCAGATCATTTTAGTGTTCGTTTCAGGTAATCCGATTATCGAGAGTTATAGAGAAATAGGAAATCCTGGAATTTCATTTGTTACCAGCACTCCATTTTTCAGCCACACTGCGAATGCCGTAATATTAGATTTCATGGAAGTCTTCATTATATAATTTTTACTTTGCATTTAATGATTCCCATATCTTTCACTCCCCTCCAAACACCGGAAGCCAAGCACTTCTAAGCCATTGGAGTTTAAGTATCCTAATATGAGATACCACAGTTCTAAATCAATATCTCATTTGATGAATGACTAGACATGTTGATGAGTTTATAAAGAATTGAAGGGGACAACACATTATAAATTATTACTAGCTAATAAATTGATTGAATTGTGAGTCACATTTCTATCTTAATTAGCATATATTTATAGCTATCATTAAATACATATGCTACTTGTTCAACTTCAAATATATAAATAAAGCAACTTTTTCAAAAGCAAATTGTATCAAAAATAATATACATACCGCAAATCGGAAATATATCAACAATATAATATATTATTTAATCATATTATTTAATCAATAAAATCAGCAACAATATTTTAATTTTAGAAAAAGTACGACACACCCGAACAAACATACCATATTTAACATCGATTTAAAAGATCATTTTATCTAGTGGAAATATAAGATATTATAATTATATAAGATATACATAAGATATTTTCTCTTAAAAATTTTGATTTCAATTTAAACATCACATCATTTCAGCATCATGATTTTTGGAGAGAAAACTTATTTGGCCGCGTTGAGCGATTTTCGGTAGGGGCAAAACTTATGGGTTCGCGTCGCCGACATGCTACTGACGTCTTGCGCCATAAAACTAGACGTGTTGCGCCCTAAGACTGGTGACGCCAATTGTATTTTAATGTGTTTTAAATTAAACTGTGTTTTAGAAAATCATTTTAAGTGTTTAATTGAAGAATCACTGTGAAGTACAAGATGAGTACTTAATATGCTAATATTTTTATTATTTATTATTATTTATTAAAAACAAATCATTTATTTTCGAATATATCCAATATTCATACCATAATTAAATAAATTTATTGAAGTTAATTGAATTTTAAAAAGTCAAAAAAAAAATAAAAAAAACAGTTATTCCAAAGTTTCAAGTTTTCTGTTCGGTCGGCAGTCCCCATGACTGCTTACCTTTTTTTTTACCAAATTTTAACCAATTAATAATCTCACTTTTCATTATTCTACAATTAAATTAAATATATATTTATAGTTATTCAAATATTTCTAATAATATTTGACGTAAAAAACTTGTCGAAATTATTAAATACCTTTTACTAAAAAAATTGAAAATGTTGCCCATTTACCAGCTGGCAGAAACGTTATTCCACGTTAATGACACACGCCCCATAAATACAGGAAAATGGTTTAAAACAAACGGTATCGGTAAAAATATACATACCTGTGCTTTAAAAAATATTAGCGATATAATTATATAACTATTTAATGGTGATGTATATAATCAACAGCTGCTTTTTAATTTTAAATCCTGAGATAGCTGTATTACGAGACACACCTAAAAGTATAAGATTTAATAATCCCTACATAATTATATTAAATATTTTACTTTTTTTGGAAAACTTTGGAACCTTTGGTGTTAAGTATAAACTAGATATCGAATTTTCCACTCACACTAAATCATTCTCAATTTCCTCGACGCACGTTTCTTAGTTAGTTATGATCACACAATTCATCATGATGCATAGTTAACATCATCAGAAGATGATTAAAATTCAAATATTTTACTTCACAATTTCTTGATTGAAATTTGAATATTGTTTTTTAACTGTTGAGACTAAAAGACGGTTACGAGGGTACGACGGTTACGAAGGGTAGAGTGAAAAGTCACATTCTTTCTAAATGAAATATTGTTCTTTTGATCGAAAATCAATTTATTTTTCAACGTAGTCTTCTTTTAGCTAGATACACTTTCCAACTTTTTATACCTTCCAAAAAGTAGGACTTGTCGGAAATCTGTAAAATAGTCCTCTGTTTCGGTGATAATCTCTTCATTTGATAAGAATTTCCTTCCAGCCAGCCATTCCGTCATGTTTGGAAAGGGAAAAAAGTCGGGGAGAGGGGTAGTGTCAAGTTCGTAGAATAGGGTGGCTGTAGCATGAATTCGAAAGGGAAGGCAAACTGGTTGGCAAAACCGCTGTTAAAATGTCGGGCCAATAGACGGGTACATTGTCGTGGTCCTGTTGTCATTGTCTTTCCTACTTCCAAATACCCTATGAATGTCAGCTCGAAAAACAGTGGCCATGACCTTTCCGACCCACGCAAGCATCTTCGTCTTTTTTTTTGGGCTACTCACTGTTTTGGCTGTTCCTTCATTTCTGAAATGTACTAATGGATTCAAGTTTGATCAACAGTCATGAATCAGAAGTCACTTCTTCGGGTTGTGTTTATACATGTCCAAACACCACTGTTCAGTCGGCACCCATCGTGTCGGTAGTTTTCTCGTGCTCATAAGTTCGTATATGATGTTCCGTATCATCAACTAATCAAACTTATCTGCTTGCCAAGACAGTCAAAATATAACTAAATGTCATATCGACTTGAAATTCATGGAAAGTTACTAGAAAGGAAGTTACTTTTCAAAAAGGCAATCGCTTTTGCGATCGCACCGCCATCTGTCGAAAAAGTATCAGACTTCACTCTATGCTAGTATTATAGACTCCGATAATAGCTAATCGCAAAGAGTCGGTATTCGTAATTATAATTATTATATGTCAGATTGTAAATAAAATTAGATTCTGTAGGATCAATAAGATGAAAATTTCAATTGCTGTACCAAAATGTTTATTGTTAGTATTAGCCCATTATCAATTCAAAGTAATTTTTTACATATTTTTACATAATTTAATAATAAGCTTTAAATATATTAACCAAATCTAAGAAGAAAACATGCTAAATTTTATGCCAGAAAGTTATTGGAAGAAACAACAATAAACATGGTAAAATGCAGGTCATTCTATGAAGTAAATTATCTAGCTATATTACTAAAAAGCTGTGCTGTAGGTAGAGTTTAATCGGTAAGTGTGTGCATGAACTAAAAACAAAACTTGTCAAAAATTAAATTGTAGCTAAAACAAAGCGGGTTAAATACAGAAGAAAAACACAAATATTGCATGTTGTTAATAATAACCGATATAATGTCAACATTATTATGTTTACTATAGAATATAGACAATATATAGGCTGCGTAGAAAGTATTTCACCAAGAGGAATGCCGTATAAACTATTTAACAATTGGTAGGGTTAAACTGCTTTTAAAAACGTGTCTTTTGATATGAGTTCCATTGCTTTTCTGCAATAGATGTTGTACAATGCTACCATCCATTTTTTTTTAATAGCAACAATGGTTTAACATTGCATTATTTGAAAGATATTTATTTCAAAATTATGGAAAATTACAGCAAAAGGTTCATTCTAAAAACATAAATAGTAAAAAAATAAAATAGCAAATCAAAATAATAAACATATGGATTTGGAAGTAGTATAAAATGAAATGGTGAGTTTTTTTTTTTTGTTAACAGAACACTACTTTCATAAAGTCTGAAAAATTGTATTTGTCACATTATCAACTACTTTTTTTCGCAAAAATACTTCACTTCAATCGCAGCTTGTTATGTAGTTAAAATATTCAAAATGAATTCACCCAAACAAACCTCTAATCTGGAATATCAACAAATATTCAATGACTTGAGGAGATAATGAATGGAAAAATCTCCCAACAGATTTACTTTACTTTGTAAACATTTTACTGGATGTTAATGATAAGTAACAAACCTCAACCCGCAAAAATTAAACCGAAGTACACAGTGCGTCCATTAAGTATCAGTACTTAAGATATATCTGAGCAACCAGTCACGCCATCTATTGACGAGCGGCATCGTTTCAAAGCTTCAACATTCCTGGACCTAACGAAACCGACTTTACCACGATCGGTTGACATTTGTTGATTTTATAACGTCTTGTTTACAAGCCAAAAAAGTTTGATGTACAAATAAAATAATGGAAAGAGCTGTTATTAAATTTAACGCAAAACTCGGTAAAACTGCGTCGGAAACATTCCGGTTGATGCAGCAAGTGTACGGCGATAATTGTTTAAGTAGAACAACTGCTTTTCTGTGGCATAACGTTTTTTGGATGACATGATAGAGTGTCGCTAGAGGATGACCTTCCTGAAATCAATTGTTACGGGGGATGGAACATGGTGCTTTCAATACGATCCAGAAACTAAGCGCCAAAGTGCGGAATTGAAGTCGAAAAACACGAACACCTTCAAAAACGAAATCAGGAAAATTCATTGTTCATTGCTTTCTTTGATAGTAGAGGCATCATCCGTAAAGAGTTCGTTCCAACTGGTCAAACTGTCACTAGGCAGTACTACTTAAAAGTCCTGAAATGATTGATGCACAGAATTTGTCGCATTCGGCCAGAACATTACGATCCAGACAGCTGGATATTGTTGCACGATAATGCGCCAAGTTACACATCGTTAATTGGCATCAATTTTTGGTCCGAAATCAAATCTGTGTGACCGACCACCCACCGTATTCCCCATATTTAGTCCTTTGTGACTTCGTGTTTCTAAAGTTGAAATTTAAGTTGAAAGGTTGTTTTTTTGAAGACATTCAGACCATCCAAACAGCTTCGACGCGTGCTTTGGAAGCAATTCCACAAAATGGGCTGGAGCCCGTATTTGAATCACTATTGAATCGATGTAAGCTATTGCACTATTGAATCTTTAACAAATGTATCCAAGCGAAAGGAGAATACTTCGAATAATAATTTATAACAAGTGGTAGGTATTTCGTTTTAATCGCATTTTCCCGGACCAGTACTGATACTTAATGGACGCACTGTGTAAATATATTGGTTTAACAGACTTTGGTGACAGGTGTCACATCAATTGTCGATTAAAATGAACAGGATTATATTTTTACTTGTGATCCGTTAGTTAAACCCAATTGATATGAGATTCTTCTCAAAAAATACAACATATATAATATATCAACGTTATGTTGTATCATCATCATTACAGGATAGTATTGAGTCGGTGTTGTATACTATGAATAGTTGTTATCTCACCAACCTATTCAAGCCACTAAGTACTGCTCACAATTTATCACGATAATTGAAAGTAATAATAAAAACCAAATGTGGTTAACAAAAAGAGTGTTGTGGTCACCACCACAAATGAAACTCCTATACGAGGTGTATTACTTATATACGAAGTGTGTAAATAAAGTAATGAGACTGATGGCATACCGTTCGATCTGGCCACACTGTTGGCTTTCCTTTTGGCGGGAAGGCAGGCCAACATCATCTGCACATTCAGTACGAGTTTGAAATTTCACTAGAGTCACTTGGAGTTCTCGAAAGATTTCGAAAAAGGGTAATTCGTGTGAGACCGATCAAGAACACAACGCGTCTTGCCACAGTGCCAATTAACGAGTTTTTGGCAAGTAAAAACATCACTGTGGTTCCGCCTTTATTCACCAGACTTGAATCCTTGTGAGTTTTTCCTTTTCGCAAAATTGAAAATTCACCTCAAGGGAGAACACTTTGGGATATTGGAGAACACTGAAAAGGCAGTAACCGACCAGCTGAATGTAATTCCAGTATCTGAGTTCCAGCACTGTTATGAAGAGTTGACACCCCCCCCCCCCCCCTCAAACCCCGTGATGGTTCCCAAGGCAACTACTTTGAAGGAGACAATTGTAATTTTAATTGAAAAAAAAAATAGTTTCATTACTGTATATACACACGTTGTAAACTGAACAAAAATAATCGCAACGGAAGGAATGTTTTAGTTTATCCACAATAGAATGGAAACAATTAATCTTCAGTCAATCACAGTTTAGAGCAGATTATGTATTAATGGTTAAACTTCCTAAATTTATACTCCTACCAAACAACTTCTATTACGTATTCAGTAAGACGTCTCTGGGCTTTGACTTCTGCAAAATAATACTTGTGGATAGTTCATAATATTATGGTTTTAGATCAAAATAAACATACGAGGGTCGTTCAATAAGTTCTTAGAAAAAGATTTTTTTTATCTTTCAACATAATCTCCTTTTAGCTCTATATACTTTTCCAAGCGTTTCTCCAACTTTTTTAAGCCGTCGAAAAAGTAAAATTTCGGAAGGTCCTCAAAATAGACATCTATTTGAGCGATGACCTCCTCGTTCGATAACCATTGTCCGCTGAGCAATTCTTTTAAGTTCGAAAATTAAAAAAAAGTCACTTGGGACCAAATCCGGTGATTACGGTGGATGTTGTAATAATTCGAACTTTAATTTCAAGATGTTGTTCATTGAAACGTACAAGTGTGCACCCGTGTATTGTCTTGATGGAGGAAAATCATTTTCTTTTTCAAATAAAGACGATTTCTTTTTTATTTCTTCGCTCAACCGGTGCAATAACGACGCATAATACTCGTCAGTTATTGTTTTTCTTTTTTCCAAGTAATCGGTGTAGATTATTCCGCGTGCATCCTCAAAAACTGTGGCCATAACTTCGCCGGCCAATTTCACTTTCTTCGCCTTTTTCGGAGCCCCTTGCCTTCAAAAACCCACTGTTTTGATTGTTCCTTTGTCTCTTGAGTATAGTAGTATATCCATGTTTGGTACACAGATAACACATGGGCTGAAAAGTCCCGGGCCTAACACATAGATGGCGCTAGTTTTATTGCAGTCACCTTTTTTTCAGTTAATACTAACCTTCAAAAGACAGCTGTTAAAATTTCATGATATTCTATTCATTAGTTTGTGAGTTATTGTGCTAAGAGTGACGCTACTTTTGTTATTTTCAAAACAATGGATCAAAAACAATTTCGTGTTTTAATTTTACACTGCTTCTTGATGGGAAAAAATACCGTTTAAGCGAAGCAATGGCTTGAAAAGTGTTATGGGGACTCCGCTCCATCAGAAACAACAATAAAACGTTGGTTTGCTGACTTCAAATGTGGTCATAGAGACACCGATGATGCAGAACGCAGTGGACGACCAAATGAGGCGGTAACACCAGAAAACATAAAAAAAATCCACAAAATAAAAAAAATCCACCTTTTGAATAATCGAAAAGTGAAGTTGCGTGAGTTAGCTGACATCGTAAAGATATCAAAAGAAAGTGTTGGCTTTATATTGCATAAGCATTTGACTATGAGAAAGCTCTGTTCAAAATGGGTGCCGCGTTTGCTCACTGTTGACCAAAAACGAGAACGTGTTGATGATTCTGGCAGTGTTTCGCCATGGTTAAACATAACAAACCGGAATTTTTGCGTCGATATGTGACAATGGATGAAACATGGATCCATCACTTCACTCCGGAATCAAAACGATCGTCATCTGAGTGGACAGCAACTGGTGAACCTCGTCCAAAGCGCCCGAAAACACAAGAATCGGCTGGAAAGGTTATGGCCTCGGTATTTTGGGATGTGCGTGGTGTAATATTCATCGACTATCTTGAGAAAGGAAATACAATTAACAGTGAATATTATATAGCGTTATTGGAGCGTTTGAAGGACGAAATTGCAAAGAAACGACCGCATATGGCAAAGAAAAAAATTTTGTTTCATCAAGACAACGCACCGTGTCACAAGTTAATCAAAACAATGGCAAAACTACATGAATTGAACTTCGAATTGCTCCCACATCCACCGTATTCGCCAGATTTGGCTCCCAGCGACTACTGGCTGTTCGCAGACCTGAAAAAAAATGCTCGCCGGTAAGAAATTTCGCACGATGAAGAGGTTATCGCTGAAACTGAGGCCTATTTTGAGGCAAAAGATAAATCATTCTACAAAAGTGGTATTGAAATGTTAGAGCGGCGCTGGAATGATTGCGTTGCTCTTGATGGAGATTACGTTGATCAATAAAGCTAATTTTGAACCAAAAAAACTGTGTTTTCTTTGTTAGGCCCGGGACTTTTCAGCCCATGTGTTATGTATCGACGCAAAAACTCATCAGGATAGCGACTAAAAACCGCCAAAACAGCTTCAGATTCGACCACATAATTGAGTTTATTCTCCACTGAGGGCAAACGCGGCACCCATCTTGAGGAAATTTTTCAATTTTTTCACACCCAATTTTTCGTATAAAATTGAAAACACTGTACCTTGCGATAAACCTGTGGCCTCAGCTATTTCGCACAGTTTGATTCGTCGATCACTTAAAACCATGTCGTGGATTTTATCAATCATTTCGGGAGTAGTCACTTCCACTGGACGTCCCGAACGATGTTCATCTTTTGAGGATGTGCGGTCACGTTTAAACTCAGCTTTGATTTCTTTCGGCGTTAAACCATTTAAATATAAGTGTTTAATCATCTCTCGATACTCACTTTGTTCCATTTTTCTAAATAAACAAAAGTTTCTTGGTTCAATTGACAATAAAAATGAAACCATGTGATGAATATAACTGAGACTTTGATAGCTGTATGGTGAGTAATGATGCTTATTAAAAATAAACTGTTTCCGATACTACGATCTCTTGGATTTTCTAAGGACTTATTGAACGACTCTCATACGATACTGATAATGCATACGCATACATATTTACAGCCTGGTAGAATTGGAGAGACTTGTAATTAGTAAAAATTTCAAAAAGGTATAACCCAGGATTTGTTCTAGCTTAAAAATTAATTTTCTGGTACTTACTTATCAAATAATTAATATCACTCTGTATACATAAAACTCAAGACAACAAAACAAATTCATAATGTATTAGAGACTAGCCTGTGCTTTCGAGGTTGCTATATCATAAACCACTCCAAATAAATCTACCAAAAGAATCTTTAACGAAAATAGAAATGTAAATGCCTGAATGCATTTAAAATACTGGCTTGTGACGTACCGTTTAACGATGACAATGCAACGCGACATAATAAGTAGGTAGACGGACGTTCAAAAATGCAAACACATTTTTAATTTATCCCTACGAGTATACGGTTTTAACAATAAGCAATATTTCTTTCAATTATCTAATATTAACATGCACACAATCTTACGCAAAACAAACTGTACCTGATCGCATTTCAGTAGATGCCTCCATGTCTAAAGAACACGTTCCTATAGAATCGACTGATGTTTCCATGTTCATGATGCAAGAAGCACTGTTGTCATCACTGGGAGCTAGTAGTGATCGTGATGATGGACATTTTGGTAAAGATGTCAACGAAATGGTGGCAACAGTGGAAACTTGTGGAGTGAAATCTCGAGAATCCTTCTCCACTTCTTTTGTACTTTGGTTCAGCGTTCTATGTTCATTTTGGGGCTTCTCGATTGCTTTTAAAACGGTGACCTTAAATCGACCAAGATTGGATTCTGGCGATTTTTGTACAAGTTCTTCTCTAGAGTTTTTGTGGAAAAAAAACTTCCTCACTCCATTAATGCATGTGCCGTTTGTTTCAGCAGTTGGAGATTTGCATGGCGAACGTCCTAAATTTTAAATGAGCAAAATGAAATATATACATGAAAAAATGTCTAATGATACATAAAACAAATTGAATGATCAATTCAACAATAATATATTATGTAGAATCTAAAGGTAACTTCGTTGCAATTGTCCCTATTTAGCTCCTTGTAAATTATATATTTTTTTTTGTTATTTGCCTCAACCAAACATCAAAATTATAATAATAATTATATACAACGATAATCTGAACAGTTCTGAACCTAAAAAAGAATTTCTAATTTAGTATGTTAAAATTATTTTCTAATACAATTTAATGCTCTTTTTCAAGCGATGTCTGTAAATTCATAAAAAGATGTAACGCCAAATAGAAGTGATATACAAGGATAGCTCACGAATTATATTCACTGGCAAATACAAATTGTAGAGTTAGCATTTATTGATATTACTGTACACGGAAAGAGATAATGGCTATATTTTTTGGGACTTTGAAGGAGTTATTTTTGGTTAATTATTTATTGCTTGCTCACACCATCATTTTCCAATACTTTTGGTATGGTAATCAGAAGGATATTTGGAAAATTAGAAGCTCAGAAGCTCAGGACCGCAAGAGTTGGAAGCATGCTGAAGAGGCCTTCATCCTGCAGGGGATTGATATGATATGATATGATATGATATGATATGATATAATATATATATATATATATATATTCGTGACCGTTTAATATTATTATTATTTTTTTATTTATTGGGACTTTCGGTCAGTTAATAAGTTTTAATTTTTTATTGTTTTATTAACGTTTGGGTTCAATAACGAAACTCCTTCCTCAGAACATTTCTACAATAAAGATTATTAAAAAAAAAACACAAATTTACATCTAAAAACCTACCAATATGATATGTTATTATGATATTGAAAAATAAAAAACGAAACCATTTCTCGGAAATCAGTGTAACTTTATAGTCATACATCTTATTCATATGGCATCAGCAATTTCACACACTTTTAACTCGCCAGTCGTGTCGTATAATGCACTTCTTCAATGAACAATTCTGTTATTGCAGTTTCTGGACTTTCAAAGAAAGTATTATAAACAGGTTATGAATTTTCTTTTGTGTTAAAACATCAGTAAACACAGTAATCAGTAATCTTTTAGAAAAAACATATTACTGGGTTTTACAAAGCACGACTTTACAACATCAATTGTTACCTAATTTATCGCAAATTTTTGATTTTTTTTTAATTTGGGTTATATCTGGCTAACAATTACACATATACAGTATGTAAAAAAAGTATTTGCACACTTAATTTTTAGAGGTTTATCACAAATCATGGTGAAAATTAAAAATATATATATTTATATACAAACACAACAAGAAATAACAACATACCATAACCATTTATTTTAAAATGTCAATTAAATAACTAATATCTTTAACAATAACGTTTGAAACCGCAAAAAAAATGTGGACACTGCCAAATACCAGTAGTAATTTTTATAAAAATCAATTTCCATAGACACCTGATTTATTTAATATTATGCGTTCATTCCATTCTGATTCCTGTCATTCGTGCTAATGTCTAGCCATAGATTCCACAACTTTTTTTTACATCTGTGAGTAAACTATTCCATGCGTCAAAAACTTCTTCTTTTAAGCTGGGTCCACACAAATAAAATTTTGCGTATGTATTGAATCTACTGAAACAATTTGTGTCAGTTATCTGGTGGACAACAGATGGTTCATGTGCGTGCAGTGCGGCGACAATATTTGTGTGTGACTTTATGTGTCAGAGCGTCTACATTACCGCGCAGGCACACTACATACAACATATGCAGCCCCCACAAAGCAAATTTGTATTGATGTGGACTCAGCTTTAGATGCTCCTTACTCTTAATTGTGAATATGTCTCCGCCATAATGTTAAAATGTTGGCTGGCTTAAAAATTTCAAATTTGCTCTCGTCGGAAAAAATTTGCTTCAAAAAATCTAGAGGTTTGCATTTATATTTTTGTGCGAACTCTAAGCTTTTCGTCTATTAATTCCATTGAGGAAGGGTTCCTTTACAGGTCGCCTACCTCGAACACCTTTGTCATGGAGAACATTTTGTCTTCACCGAGCATATCTCAAAATCAGCTCTCAAGCTTTTGGGAGCTGTGTAGGTTTTTGTAAGGCGTATTTTACAATTTTCGCTCCCTTACAGTGAGGACGCGATGACGACCTGATCGGGGTTTGTTTTCAATTGTTCCCGTTATTTTTTGTAAACAACATAGCGCACTGTACTCTCTTTTCGGCATGGTACAATGCCATTATTTCTCCCTTCACTCCTGGTCGGAACCCTTTCGGAGTGAATCGGGGAATCAAGGAATCTTTTTTCGCTTTGGAGCCCAAAATTTCGAATTTCCAACACACAAATTAAAACCCCTTACTAAACTGAAAGCTCACTGAAAACTGAAAAGATTGACAGAATTAGTAAGTACCCATAAACCACACTAATTCTCACAGTGCAGGTATTTAAATTGAAAGAGTCTCTATGTCAAGTGTGCAAATACTTGCTGTCCAAAAAAGCATTGTTTGACATATTATTTGTGTGATTGATATTGATTAAAACAATTTTGTTTTCATATCATGTTCCTTCCTGTTACATTTACAAATAAAAAAAAAAAAAAATTGATTAATTTCGCCATGATTTGTGGGAAATCCCTAAAAATCAGAATATGCAAATACTTTTTTGTCTATTTCACATAAACTATTCACATATTACTTTACAATTGGGCCCGTTAGTAAGAAGGTACCATTTACATTATGTCAAATTGTTTTATAAGAATTTGTTCTGCGGTAATTTTTGCTGAGTTTAAGATGGATGTTTTTGCGTCCTAGTTGGGAGTTGTCTATGTTAGGGCATTGCTATAATTTCTGGTGGAGATTTACTGTCAGCTTTTTAATATATTTTAATACTGTCCGCAATTCTAGTTCCTGGTGTGTCTGTGGATTTGTAGTATACCATTCTGTATCATATTCTATTCTGTATGCTATTCTATAGTAGTCTGTAATCTATTCGCGGTAACTTATAAAAATTAATCTTTGAGTTCAGAAAAAATAATAATCGAAGCGAACTTAATCAGGAGAATATGACGGACCATCGACAATTTCATCGATTTTTTGAATGAAGGACAACAAGAGAGCTGCAAGTGGGCTCACTATCCTGCAAAAACGAGAAGTCTGAATAGTTTTCCTTGTATTGTTCAAACAATTTCGGTTCGAAATATGCATAAAAGAGAAGTGTAACATTCTACAGTAATTAAAATTTCATGCTCCAAGTAATCCGTTAAGGTTATACCAGCTTTGCCTCAGAAAATGAAAGCAGAAACTTTCCCAGCAGTCTTCTATACAAGAAACTTTTTAGAATTGGTATATAAATTGGCCACTCAGGCTCCTTTTTACGGTTGAATACTATTTGTTGACATCATGCATATATTGAACGAGCAATCCTTTTAAAACCAGGTACAAGTTAATTGAATAATGCACAATTAAGATGAATGTCCACTCTTCACCTGACATGCTTTACCTTTTTTAATCACAATTTCAATGTGATATAACCTCTATTACTAAACCTTAGCTGATTGATTTACTTGTATAAAAGGCCTTTTATTTCGGTCTGGTAGAAATATTCAAGACCAAATATTTATCAATATCCCCTCGTATAATGCGGCGGGGGCGACAATTATCTGACCAATTTAAACAGCCTGCTATTTTTTATGCACCTACCACCGGAAGTTGCGCTTGGATGATTTGGTAGAGTACATTTGGCCATTTAATAACTGGGCGATATACACATATCTCAACAACAAACAGTAACATTGAAAGTAATGTAATATTGAAACTCAATGCCAAGAAAGAAAAGTTTTAACAAAAAAAACATATTCACTGATAAAGCTCACTTTGACATCAATGGTTGTACTAATAACCAAAACCGTTGAATTTGACAACTAGAAAATCTTTTTGAGATTGATAGATTTAGATGCGATTAGACAATTTGGTGTTGAAATATTACTTTTAATTGAGAAAGCTAAAAGAAAATCCTTAAATGTTACTAGACCTAAAGAACATGCCATAGAGCTCAAAACATAAGACATTTTTAGAAAGATGATTCAAAGGAGACTAATTTCGAAATTTGGGAGATATTACCAGATCATCACGATCGTCCGATCTGTCAAGCCCTGATTTCTTTCTGTCAAAAGGTTTGGTTCAGAATAATAAATCAATATGAAAATGTAATAGAAAATATTACATTTAATTACTTATACAATTATTTCCAATTTTGCCCATCCTACATTATCGCAGTTTTAAAATAATAAATGATTAACTTGAAGAGATTTACCACTAAACACCAAATCAGTTCTTTTGAACCTCTCGACGCACGTTTCGCTAACCATGTTAGCATCATCAGGAGATGATTTAATCTAATTCTAAAACTAAACAATGTTCTACTTATATGAAAACCCCACCTAATGAAGCGTGAAAAAATCATGAACCGTAAAGTTTACTACCTTACATTAATAATTGAAAAAGTTGACTGAACAGGAATAGGTTCTTTATCTCGGTTCATGATTTTCTTACATTTTGCTATTTGAATGCTTTCATATACATCCAAAACCCTAAGAAAAAATGTAAGAAAATCGTGAACCGAGATAAACGACCTATTCCGTTCAGTCAACTTTTTCAATTATTAAATGTAAAGCTTAGTAAACTTCACGGTTCATGATTTTTACACACTTCTTAGGTAGGGTTTTCATATAAAAGGAACATAGTTTAGTTTTAGAATTAGATTAAATCATATCCTAATGATGCCAAAATGGTTAGCGAAACGTGCGTCGAGAAATAAAAAAAAAGTGATTTGGTGTTTTCTTCAAGTTTAGTGTTTCACACCAAAGGTTTCAATATAAGAATTGATCTACTAAATGGTTGTCCAAAAAGCGTGTCAGAACTGTATAATTAGGGGAATGACAACAAAGTCATAATATTATAATTTTTATTTTATCTTGAAGAACAAATAATGGCATTATCTTTTCGTCTAGTGGAATGTATTCTGGAGATCCAATTTTCGATTACTCTTTCTAATATATCGCGTGGTATATTTTCAATGATCGCCTGAATGTTTCGTTTAAGGTTAAAAATTCTTTGGAATATATTTCTATAAACTAGAGATTTAACATAATCCCACAAAATATAATATAAAGGCGGGAGATGGCACGATCTTGGTGGAAAGTTTACATTTCGCGAAATAACGCATCCAGAAGACTTTGCTGTACAGATTTATTGCCTGACGAGTTGTGTTACAAGTCGCCCCCTTGTTGAAAGACAACATTGTTTATATCCGCATTTATCAGTGGATATAAAGTTGAGAGCTAATACACTCATAGTAGAACAAAGATATTCTGTTAGCATATTTCTACAGCGGGGCTCAAATGGTTGATGATAGAGTATCGGAAACAGTCTAGATTGCGACAAATGCCCGAACAAAGTCCACAGTCTAATAAAGTGCCACCAATAAATCATATCTCCATGTCCTTGTCGTGTGCCCTGGACCTTGCAGAATGTACGGGACGCAGCTAACGAAGGAGGATAAAGGTGAATCCCCAGCGCCAAAAAAACCACAACCTGTCGACTAAATACGGTAACCCATACAGAAGAGCTCTTCAACAGGTAGGAAAATTTAATTTGGATGTAATATCACGCCAAGTGATGAGATGGTTAGGCACAGGATCTCTGAGAAAAGGTAGGTATCAAATTTATTACATCGGACAGGACAGGAAGCGCGAATTTGGATGTAGGTTCATTTTAGAAAGAAAATTTGAGTACAGTGTAATAGATTTTAAAAAGATCGTGCGATATGCAGATTACCTAAACGTAGAAACACGATTGAAAAAACTATTAACCTTTAAGGTCGCGCGCAATTGATACATTTTCGGAGTATTTCCCATCTTTAATAGTCTTATACGCTCACTACATAGACAAGAGACTACATATCCTCTTACTGCACACGGTCCATATCCTACAAATGGAATTTGTTTAAGCTTACGCGCGCCGGAATTCGAAAAAATTACGTGCGACGTGCGTACGTGCGTCTTCGCGATAGCATTTTTTGCAATAAGTACAATACAATATAATACAAAATAAAATTTTCCTCTAACAAACTTTCTTCGGTCTTCGAAGGCGAACAACAACTAGTAAAATTGGCAAAAATGTATTCGACGTCAAGAATAAACAGATGGCCTTTGCCACTCTTTTTTCGTTTTCTAGATATTGCAGGAATAAACGCCATGGTAATCTTGAAGCCAAATGAAGTAGTTATAGAAAAAAGGCGAAACTATTTACGTGAACTGAGAATGCAGCATTACATTTCAAACAGTGTTGCCGCTATTACGTTTCAAAGTTCTAACACTGTTGTTGGAAAACTCTTTATTACTTAGCCATCGCAACTGCCCAATTTGTCAACCCATAATTTCTTTCTGTTTAAACAATGGAGTTTAGGATCATAAATCAACATGAAAAAGCTTATAAAACAGTAACATAAAAAGTACTGATTTAAATTATTTATAAAAATATTTTCAATTTTGCTCATTCTGTATTATCGTAATTTTAAAATAAATTAATTACCTTAAAACTGACTAGAAGAGTAAAAAATAAATCGATAATTTTACTTTTCAATGAGCAGAACTTTTCAGAAAACCCTGATATATTAAATTTAATACCATATTATATATTAAATAATTCTCATTTCAAATAAAATTGAGTAAAATATCGAATGAGTTACTGCTTCAATAACCTTAGTACACCAACCTTCCATTCATTCAGAAGGAAACAAATAAGAGTGGGTTAAAAGTTAATGTAGCGGAAAACAGGAATAAGGTAATTTGGATAAATATAAAGCAGTTATTTGGAAAATATTTATTAGGACGCAAACATTAACATACAAACTATTAGAAAGTCTTATGCGAAAAATGTAAATGCAACAGATAATTGCGATGAAGAAACTGAAGTTGTATTACGTTTATATTTTGCAAGCACTATAAATAGTAAGGGATACTTATTAATAATTGGCGTAGCCTTGTTTTCTCTTAGTGTTTTCAAAGTAATATCATTTTATTAAACGCAAATACATTTCAATTATATACAATTAATGTACTAATCAGAAAGACCGATAAGAAGATAAATTGGCCTAATTGAAATACTAAAGGTTTATCCAATAAGAGTGTCAAAACTTTACAATAAGGCACAATGATAACTACAAATGATCATCCGGTAATTTTTATTTTATCTTGAAGAAACAAGAATGGCTTATGTTTTTAAAATAACGTCGTCAAATGTCCCTCTCGGCTTCGTCTGGTGGACCGCATTCAGGCAATTCAATTTTCGATTCTTTTTTCACATATATCGCGTGGTATTTTTTTAATGATGGCCTGAAAGTTTCTTTTAAGGTCGAGAATTGTTCGAGGTAAATTTTTGCAAAACAGAGATTTAACTCAATCCCACAAAAAGTAATTCAATGGAGTGAGATCGTACGATTTGGGTGACCAGTTGAAATTACCATTTCGCGAAATAATGGGCCCAAGAAACTTTTCTTGTAATAAATTGATTGTCTGGCGAGATGTGTGACAAGTTGCACCATCTTGTTGAAAGAAACCATTGTTTATATGTACTTGTATTAGGTCAAGCCAAAGATACTCTGTAATCATATCGCAGCGTTCAAAAATTATCGGCCGCTACAGGAAGTAGTGTCTTGCGTATCGTTGCATATCTTGCTTCAAAGTGCACCTGGATACTCCGTGATGGACGCGGGAGTAGTCGAAATCCTGGCCTCGTACGGATCACTCCTCTCCACACCAAGAAAACGGACAGCGCACTGGTAGTCGCCGCAGCAGACACTACAGGTTAAGTAACCTCTCCATTATAGGAATATTTATCAGTTGGCCAAGCCCTGCACAGGCTTATTTTTTTTGGTTTTTATTTTGGGAGGGTTTTAGATACTGTACATTTTAGATTCCAGGCATTTATGCTACCAAACGTTTTGGACTCCGCACATGTCAGTAACCGCTCATCTTAGTTAGCGGACAAAAACCGGATATTTAAACAGCACCACAAAGGATAAAGGCCAGACATTATTTTATTATTATTTTCACTATTATTACACAATTACTATTTAATCACTATTTGTCTACCATCATCCTGTATTTCACGAATGCTAGATAAGGCCCCTTACACTTTAACTTTTAGCTTTTAGTTTTACTTTTAACTTTTAGTTTAATGTTGAACATTTTCATCTTTATTAAGCCTAGTTAAGTAGGATAGTTCTAAGCTACATATTTAAATTTCTTGTTTTGTATTATAATTATTTATTTTTTATTTTTATTATTTGTTTCTCTCTAAACTTGTTAACTGAACTTATATAAGCACAAGGCTTATTAAATAACTGAGTCTTTTTAGAGTAGGTAGACCCTTTTGCCAGTTTAAAGGTTTATTTTTTTCGATTCCGAGAGCTGGGTGGCACCCTCATCGAAGGGCCGACGATCCATCCGTGACCCAACTGCCTCCGACGAACGGCTACCGTAGCCCTAACACAAATAAGTAAAAAAAAAGAGGTTACAATATGCCTATAGCCTTCATCATTAATATGATTAACACCATTAACACCATTTCCATAATCGTCTTGAAAAAAGTATGGTCCTATCATTCCTTCAGTCCATAAATCATTCCATATAGTGACTTTCAAAGGATGAAGAGGTAACTCCTAAATCACTTGAGAATTTTCGTCGGCCTAAATCCTGCAGTTACATTTATTTACAAACTCATTAAGCTAGTAGTGCGGATCTTATTATTAAAAATGAGCAGCCCAGTTTTAAATGGTTGAATACAATCGACAATGATATCGAACTGTTGTCGACATGCCATCACTTTTTATACCAGAGATTCGCTTGTACCTAATGGCCGAAGTTCCAATGTCCGTTTGGCATGATTTACCTTTCAGTTACAAATTCCATAATAGCCCAATTTATTTCTCCTTTTCTGCTTCTTCATGTGGTGGTACAGCCATCGGTGAACTTGGACCCCCTTCATCTTTTGCCTCCAATCAGATCGATCTCCAGCGGCCCCTTGCCATCTATTGGTGTGCACTAATTCTTTAGCATCTCTTCTTACATTGTTCTTCCGTCGTGTCTTTGATTTGCCTCTTTTTCTGTTACCTATCATCGTCCCCCCCATGATTTTCTTTGGTATTCGGTTTTCTGGCAATGTCGTTACGTGTCCTACCCATCTGAACCCTCACATATTCTATAATATACAGATATTTGTATAATTGCTTCAGTTTGATCTTATACCAGATCCTTCAAATTCCATTCACAACACCAAAAATTTACTCTTTTCAAATACTGTAAGCACCTCTTCTGTTTTCTTTGTAAGGGTAACTCTCGCAGCCATAAGTAAAATACTGGCGGAATGAGTATTTTAAAGATCCCAAATTTCATGTTTTTAAATAAAGATTAAATTTTGTGAATAAAAATTTAGTAATGCAGCTAATTGCGATATTGCGATAAAATTTGACACATAAATTTAAAGAGATATCCAAATTAAAAATATCATGAAAACTAATCAGTATGAGTGCAGGTGATGTCAACTTATTTGTATAATCTATATTGCTTTCTACGTTAAAGCTGCGTAACGTGTTGGATATATGAACTGAATTGCAAGTATACGGGGTGTGTAAAAAAGTAGTGAAACGCAGCGCAGCATTCGATCTGGCAACATTGTTGGCTTCTCCATTGGAGGGGAGGCTGGCCAATATCTGATGTATCTTCAACATGATTTTTAACCCCCTAAAGTCAATTGGGGTCAGTAGCAATTATTTTCATATTTTCTATTTTCTTTTCCTGTTCTGTGTTCAATAAATTGTGATTGTTGCAAGGCGACCTCTAGTGTGGAGAAAACTAATCTTTTCCGACGAAGCACGCTTCTGACTCAATGGGTTTGTGAACAAACATAACTGCAGGACTTGGGTGGATGAAAAATCCTTAAGTGATTTAGGAGTTGGTGCGATTTTGGGCTGATAGAATAATAAGACTGGAATCATTACTGTTATTATTAATGGTGAACGTTATAGCAATAAGCTAACATAATATATTTGGCCTGAACTGATAAATGTGGATATAAACAATGCTTTCTTTCAAAAAGACGATGCGATTTGTAACACATCTAACCAGACAATCCAAAGTTTCCTGAATGCGTTATTTCCAAAAATGGTAATATCAACTGGCCACCAAGATCGGTGACCTCACGCCTTTGGATATTTTTTTCTGGAGTTATGTTAAATCTCGAATTTACATAAATAAACCCCGAACAATTATTGACCTTAAATAGGGTCGTCAAAATACATTGGATATTCAGAATGGATTCCACCAGCCGAAGCCGAGAGGGTCATTTGAACGGCATTATTTTCAAAACATAATGTTTCATTATTTCTTTTTCAAGATAAAATAAAAAATACCGGATAATCCTTGTAGCAATCAATGTGCCTAATTTTTAGGCTCTGACACTCTTATTGGACAACCTTTGATATAATCAAGTATATAATCTTTGATGTATTTATTTTAGAATAAATCCAACCTTATTGGATCTATTTTTCATACAATATCCCGAACCTGATAATTTTTTATATTTTGATTTAAATCTTTTTAAATAAAGCCATGAAGATTATTTTTTATGTTGTTATTTCATTATGTTGTTACAGATTTCGATTTAGGGTCATATTTGTTTTATGTTGTAAACATGTCGAGTTTCGAGCATTTGTGGCACGTACTGCTTTTCCTGTTCAATCAAAAGAAAAATGCCAAAGAAAAAGTGAAAGCCGTCGTATACTTGAGGAAACTTACGGTGACAATGTCCCAATGCAAGACGCTTGTGGGCGTTGGCTTAGACGATTTAAAAGTGGTGATTTCGGCTTGAAAGACAAAGATTACCAAGGTAAACCGAAAAAATTGGAAGATGCCGAACTGCAAGCACTGTTGGAAGAAGAAGATGATATGCAAACTCAACAAAAATGGCAGAGAGGTTAAATGTTGGTCTCCGAACCATTTCTGGTCGTCTATATGATATAGGAAAGACCCAAAAGGCAGGAAGATGGATACCGCATCAGCTGAACGACAGACAGATGGAAAAGCGAAAAACGATGTGCGAAGTTTTGCTTTCTCGGCATGAGAAAGACTTGCACTGGGTCGTGACTGGAGACAAAAAATGGATATATTTCGAGAACCCAAAACACTGAAAATCGTGGGTTAACCCAGGACAATCATCAACATCGGTTTCAAGACCGAATCGCCTTGAACAGAAGACGATACTGTGCATTTGGTTGGGTCAGAAGGGTGTCGCGTACCATGAGCTTCTGAAACCAGGTGAAATAGTTAACACCGCTCTTACCGTCAACTGATTAATTTGAACCATGCATTGATCGAAAAGCGACCAGAACGAACTGCAAGACACGCAAAAGTGATTTTGTAGCCCGACCCCGCGCCATCACACACAGCGAAAGGGGTCAGAGACACTATTTCCGCACGTGACTGAGAACTCTTGCCCCACCAGAATTGGTCCCTTTCGACTATCACTTGTTTTCATCGCTGTCTCACGCACTTTCCATAAAACACTTCAACAATTACGGAGAAGTCGTAAAATGGCTTGATGACTGGATCACCTCAAAAGATGTACGGTTTTTCTGGGAGGGCATCCATAAGTTGCCAGAGAGATGGGGAAAATGTGTAGCTAGCGATGGCGCATAGTTTGAATAAACCATTTTTTACGTTTCTCCTAAATTAAACGTGTTTTTTTAAAGAAAAAAATAATAATTTTTAACCGCTACACCTGGTATGTGATATTATTTTCAAAATATAACTGTCAAATTTCAAATTACATGTATTTTTAAAGTATACATTTTGATGAATTCAAAATTTACAAAAAAGTTATTAATGAAACTCTGTAGAAAAATTAAATGCTTTATATACGATAAAGAGAAATGTTAAAAAGTATGTATGTATGTTCTACTAAAATTGTTTTAGATATAGTATACAAATACAAGGTGTGCAAATAAAGTAATGAGACTAGTGGAGTAACCTTTGGTCTGGCAACACTGTTGAATTTCCTTTTGGAGGGGGGCAGACCAACATCTGATAGGCCTTCGGTGCGAGTTTCAGTGCGAAGAAAGGAACCTGAAGAACAACTGGGTGGTGCATCACGACAACGCGCCTGAATATGACTGTGGCTTCGCACCCTTCTTATTCACCAGACTTGAGTCCTTGTAAGTTTGTCTTTTTTCCAAGATTGAAAATTCACCTCGAACGATACCATTTTATGACCTTGGAGAACATTGAAAAGGCAATAACCAACCACATGAATGTAATTCCAGCACTGCTATGAAGAGCCGACAAACCATCTCCAGCGCTGTGTGATTTCCCAATGTAATTACTTTGAAGGAGGCAATGTATAATTGTAATTTCAGTTCAATATAAAAAATCATTATTGCATTTATACACCTCATAAATATTTGTTTAATAACAAATGATGTAAGGATGCAGAATAAAAACTGCAGTTATTTATACGAAAAATATTCCGATTACCAACATAATATGAAATGAAAAGCACCTTATGATGTAATACTATCATATTTCGTCAAATAAAATATAAAATAACTCAAACCTACATAGCAAAACCCTCTAGATTAACGAACTTACCGGTTAGGATGGTCTCGTTGAATTTTTCAGTCGCGTCCTCCGCTTTGGACTTGATGGGGAGCCGCTCCCCTTTAGCAACGACTGTGGTGGTGGCGGCGACACACCGCCTAGAATCGCGGCGGGGTATGGATGGTCGGCGCCCGTTGGAGACGTTCGAGGAATTGCGGCGGACCTAACGAACGAAATGCAATTTTTACAAATCTGTTCGAATGCGGATTTTCGCTTCTATTATGTGGCGCCATCTCTAGTTATACTGGCGCCCATAAATAAGTGGGACTCATGACTATTTGATCAAGCATTCTATTTAAAAAAAATGAAGACAATGAACAAATAATTAAGTAATTTAAAATTTGATAGTAATTTTAGAATTTAGTTATTAAAAATGATTGTTTTATTTTGTTTATTTTTTCTCACAAGTCAAACTCCATTCTTGATATCCATTTTCGGTAATGGAAAAATTTGATTTATTAACAGTATCTCATTTGAAAAATATTGTAATTAATTTAAAAAAATTAGTCAACATCTTATGAAATACGTTGCTTTATTTAATCAATACGTTGTTGTGCAGTCGTCGGGTTTCAAAGGATGCTAAATAAATGTCACAATCCAGTATTACCAGATAATTTTAGGTCAATCAACTTGCTGACGATTGTAGACAAACTGCTGAAAACAGTAGTATGTATACGAAAAAAAAATGCTACGATCCACCTAGAGTCTTTAGGAAGTTCAAACCCGCATTGAAGACACATCAGCTGTTGGTTTGTCTCCCATTAAAAGGGGGAAGCCAACAGAGTTGCCAGATCGAACGCAAAGCCAACTTTGCGTTCGATTACATTATTTGCAGAATTCAAAGTATATTTATGTACGGCAATCGGGATTTCGTGATGAACACTCATGCGAGTCTAGACTGCATGATATTCCAGCGGTGCAAAATCTCTTAGGATATTGATGAAGATGGTGTTATTGTTGCTGTATTTAAAGTGTAAACCAAACCAAACCTAATATTTTGTCTTGATCGTCTCAAAAGTAATCTTTTGAGACGATCAACTAGGACGACAACAAGATCTGATTGAGAAACTGCAATTCTACGAGCTGACATATTATTATCTTCAGGAAAAGCACAACTTTGAGATAAATTTCTAACGATTGAAATCATAGCTTCCATAACAAAATGGCTAGTTTAAACTTTATGCTAGATACATTAATTAATTTTCCGCTAAACCAAGATAGTTATTACAAAGAATGAAAATTGATTAGGGGAAGTGGCCAAAGTGAATTGTTATAATAAGAACTTGTAGATAGGTTAATTGGAAAATATAAGTTTAGAAAATTATGAAATAATCTTCGAATTTTTAAAAGGAACAGAACAAAGACAAATTTATAGTAATACCGTTTGATGCCCAATTAACACGAGGATTAGCCAAAATTTTGTAACGCTTGGCTAACTTCACAGTTTATGATTCTGACACGTTTACAGTTGTCATATGAATAGAACACAGTTTAGCTTTAGAATTAGACTGGACCATCTCCTGATGATACCAACATGGGACAGGAAACGCGCATCGATAAGTTTAGGAAAATGTCTTCGAAATCAGTGCTTCACACCAAAGGTTCTAATAGAAGAATTGATCTGACATATTATGTTAAGGAGTAGCTTAAACATTATTTCAGTGAAGGTTTTCATCAATTAAAACTAAATTGTGTTGGGAGAATATAAAAAAATTGGGGTATCTCATAAGAGCGCGATTTGTTACATTTGTTATTTCGTACTTATATATATAGCCCGGTAAGATATTTCGTTGCCTTTCCTAATTAATAATTTTGGAAACAATAAAATATTGTTAAATTATTATTATTATTATTATCCTCGTACTGAATTCAGCATCTCAGCCTAAGCTGGTCTATATTACAATGACAAAATGAGAAAGCAATTCAACTCCTCTCACTTAGCATAAAATTTTACGAACAATGTGGCACGTCTGCAAGAGTACTGCACGTTGTCCCACTATGGCAATCGATTTTGAGATACCAAGTTTCGTCAAATTTTTTGAAAAGTTCTTACTTATTAGGCCTTCGGCGGATATAACGAAAGGCACTATCTCTACCTTATGCAGTTTCCACTGGTTTTTCAAATCGTACGCAAGGTTTTCATACTTAGTGGTTTTCTCCAACTCGATTTTCCTGATATTATGAGAGAGTGGCACTGCGATGTCAATTATAAAAGCCCTTTTCTCCTTTTTACTAATTAGAACAATGTCTGTTCTATTATAAATATTTATAGGATTTTTCTAGTGCCAGTTGTTGTATGTTACAGTGTGTTGAATGTTGACTATTCCTTTCTGACTGCTAATGGTAGAGCATTTATCAAGTCCGAATGACATCTTGATATCCCTACTAAATTCTTCGACTATTTTTATTAAGGAGTTTAGTTTTTCTCTAGTTTCTCCATAGAGTTTAAGGTCATCCATATATAGTAGGTGCGAGAGTTTTCGTGGATTCCTCATGTTTAGTTTATATCCTATATTACTGTTGTTCAGTAATGTAGACATAGGGTTTAAGGCTAGACAAAACCAAACTGGAGAAAGGGAATCTCCCTGAAAAATTCCTCTCTCGATATTCGCAGTTGTAATGCATTGTTGATCGATAAAGACATTTGTTTTCCATTTCCCCATTAGGCACCTTAAGGAGTTAATGATGGGAGGGCTTATTTTATAAATCTTCAGGACTTCTAGTAACCAATTGTGTGGAACACTATCGAAGGCTTTCCTGTAGTGTATATAGCAGATGTTTAGGTTGCGTTTTCTTTTCCGCGCTTGTTCGAGAACTACAGCATCGATCGTTAGCTGTTCCTTGCATCCCATACTTGCTCTTCTGCGCTTCTTATTATTATTATTATTATTATGTTCATCTTATATTTTATTCATATCCACGGTAGCCGGAGTTTCTAACCCAAAACTACAATGTTTGCACTCAACAAGCGGGTTCAGCCGAGGCTCGATGCAAGTTTAAGAATTTTCTGACTATATTTGCTGTACCCAGTAAAGCAGCCTTTTGCATGACTGCCATATGTCTATCATGTAATTCAAGCTTGTCTTTGGCGATTTTCCAGTCGTTTGTTATAAGCCCATTTGTAGATATTACTACTGGTATAATGTCGACATCTCTGAGTTTGTACATGTCTGTTAGTTCTACAGCTAACGGTTGATATTTTCGTTTTTTCTCGGCAAAGGTCTTGGTCAAATTGTAGTCCAACGGTACCGCCACATCGATAATAAGTCCTTTGCGAGCCTTTGTGTCGATTATAATAATATCGGGCCGATTAGCCTCCACCGTCCGATCAGTAATCATTGCCGTATCCCACAAAATCTTTACAATTTCACTTATATACACCTGTTCGGGTTTCCACTTATAATGAGGTATCTCTACGTCCAACAGACCATATTTTTTCAATAATGCTTGATGTATCACCTTAGCAATGTTGTTATGCCTCTGCATATAGTCTGTTTGAGTCAACGCAGGACACCCACCGCTTATATGCTGTATTGATTCTAAATCTTGTTTACATAAGCGACATTTTGGATCGATATTTTGTTCTAATATATGTTTTTTATATGCCCTGGTACTTATGACCTGGCCTAGGATAGCACATAGGAAACCGTCTGTCTCTCCATAAAGTCCCGATGTTCGGAGCCATTCTGTAGAGTATTTTTTATTAATGTGTTCAGAATCGAGGAGAGCTACAAAGCGACCATGGAGCTCCTTTCCTTTCCAAACTGAAATACGTTCCTGGGAAGTTATATGGCTTGCCTCATTAGTTGCTGTGCTAGACGGAGGGGACTATAATTACTATCCAGTGTACAGGCATCTCTATGAAGATTATCTATTTTGGCTGAGAAAATAGGATCTTAGCCGATCCTCCTATTGACGGTAAGCCTCTTCCTCCCATATGTCGAGACAAATACGGCCGCTCGATGGAACTTCTTGGGTGATGCATACGATGTTTTGATAATTTGGTTCTTATTTTCTGATCAAATGCTTTCAGAGAGGTGTCAGACCACTTTATTACACCAAACGTATAAGCAGCCACAGGCAAAGCCCAGGTGTTGATTGCCAATATTTTATTTCTGGCGCTGATCAAGGATTTACATATTCTTTCAACTCTAGTTATGACTCTATTCATAATCATTTCCCTAGCTGTTATATGAGATATTCCTAACAACTGCATCATACCAAGATACTTATTATTTTGTCCAATATTGAGACTACGAATCACAATATCTCCATTTAATTGCATGTTTTCTGTATGTTCCAATACCTGCCCCTTGCGGACATGGACAATTGCACACTTATCAAGGCCAACTCCATGCAGATGGTATAGCTAAAACTTTTGACAAGCTCTATTTCACTTTGAATATTATTAGAGTTTGATGCATATAACTTTAGATCGTCCATATAGAATTGATGTGATACCTGAATGTTTGGATTTCTCTTCATCATACAGCCCATGCTGGACTCTCTCAACATTCTACTTAACGGTGTTAAAGCCATACAGAACCATAGAGGACTTAAACTATCCCCCTGAAACATTCCCCTGCGTATTCGCATCTCTCCAGTGGTGTACGAGGTATTATTATTATTTACATATAGGCGGATTTTCCATTTATTCATACAAGTAGAAAGAAATTTTACTAGAGTTGAATGAATCCCATACAATGAGAGGACATACCGGAGCCACGAGTGTGGCACAGAGTCGAACACTTTTTTATAATCAATCCACGCCATTGATACATTGTGGGATTTTTTTCGTACTTGCTCTGTTATTACCTCATCAATTACAAGTAACTCTTTACAACCTTGGCTACTTTTACGGCACCCGTTTTGCTCAGGCGGTAAAAGACTATTTTCTAATAGATGTTCATTTATTTTGGATGAAATAATAGAGGTAAGGATCTTATAGAGAGTTGGTAGACAAGTTATCGGTCTATAATTTTTTAGATTCAAACTGTCCTGTCCCTTTGATAACATATATGTCATTCCCATAGTCATATATTCAGGTATGTTATGTTGCTCTTTTATTAACTCTTGAAAAAACTTTGCCAGCGTCCCATGACTACTAACAAGATACTTCCACCACACATTTTGGATGCCATCGATACCTGGCGCTTTCCAGTTAAGCGTTTTTTGGACTGCCTTTTTTACATCGCCTCTCGTTATTATAACTTCTGGCATTTCCTTTATGTTTTGTCTCGCTTCCTCTTCTTCATGTATCCAATAAGCCTGTTCATTGTGGGTTTTTGGAACTGACCAAATATTTGACCAATACTTGATCATTGCATTCTCGTTTGGTATTTGTAGCTGTTCTGTTTTTTCTTGTTGTTCCAGTTGACGGTAAAACTTCTTCTGGTTAGTCGAGAATACGAATCCTTGTTTTTTTCGCTTCGAGGATTCATTATATCGCCTTATACGAGCTCCCCATGCGGCTATTCTCTATCTGAGACATTCATTTTCTTGCTTTATTTTCTTATCAAAGTCTTTGGATGACATATGAACTTTGATCCTTTTAGCAATTGCTCTAATACTCTTCTTGATCTTTTTAGAGCTCTTTTCACCGTTTTTAAAAAATTCACAAAGCTGATCTATCTCTCGTCTAGCTTTCGCAATTTTATTTTCTATTCGTCGTTTCCATGCTGGACTGAATGTCTGTTTTGATACAGTAGTATTTGTTTGTGTTTTCAACTTTTCAGATCTTGTTTGAATTGCGATACCAAGGGCCGAACAGACTGCCAACGCGGCACGATAAACAATTTCAATGACCTTGGTCAATGAAGGGGCCTCCGTTAGATCCTCTCCGACCAGATTGTCCATGGCCTTCACGGTATCATAGAATATAGTATTTCCTTTCACTCTTGGGACTCGGGGTCTCTGTTCTATATCGACACCTGCATATTTCATTTTGAAATTTATATAAAGCTCTCTCAAGACAGACAATGATTGTGATGATATCTGGCTCACAGAATTTGTTGGATTGTTCTCGTTCGGATCTTTTTCTATTGGTTGTTGGATCACTGTATATCTATCTGGTTGTGTAGATTTTCCTGCAACGTTGCTCGGATCGATTTGTAATTCTTGAATTACTTCGTGTTTGATGATATCCAATTCAGCGGTAAAAAATACATTTCCCCTGCGGATTATAGAATTATATTGACCGCAGATTCGTTGTTCTGTAAAAGTGTTATTGGGAAACATCTTTTTCCATTCTAGGTACATTCTTTTCCGGAATCCCTTTCATTTAAGCATTAACTCCTCCCTGTGTGCTTCTGTAGTACGCGCGCATAATTGAGACATTCATCTTTTTAGACCATCTCACGCGTTGGTCAGATTGACTAGAGATGGCGGAAGGCCTATTGGTGGTCCCCAAACCGCATCTAGTTTGCGTAGGAAGAATTTCAGCATTTGTGGTAGCCATAAGTGGTGTGGCGCAGCACCTCCTCTGTTGACCTGAGGGAGGTTCACCACTGTCCACTGACACGGGTAGCATATTTCGCACTGAAGGCCCAGTGTCAGAACCAACAGCGGGGTCTTGTGAGGACCCGTCGCCAACGAGTCTATTTTTAAGTCGTCTACTTATGTTTTCTTCTCTGGTAAGACCAGTAATGGATGGAGATCGAAGAAGGAACAACCACCCCGTGGATCCACACCCCGTGGCCATTATAAAATGGCTGGGTACCTTTTAGGATAGAGTGAGAAAGGAAATTCAAATCCGAACCTTAGGCAAGGGATAAGGACAGCGGACAGCTGGCGTCGCTGGTTGTACCGTCTCCGCATACGGTAGCAGCAAGAGACACTGTTGGCTGCAGTGCCTCCGACTGACCAGACATTATTATTATTATTATTATTATTATTATCCTCGTACTGAACTCAGCATCTCAGCCTGAGCTGGTCTATATTACAATGCCAAAATGAGAAAGCAATTCAACTCCTCTCACTTAGCATAAAATTTTACGAACAATGTGGCACGTCTGCAAGAGCACTGCACGTTGTCCCACTATGGCAATCGATTTTGAGATACCAAGGTTCTTCAAATTTTTTGAAAAGTTCTTACTTATTAGGCCTTCGGCGGATATAACGAAAGGCACTATCTCTACCTTATGCAGTTTCCACTGGTTTTTCAAATCGTACGCAAGGTTTTCATACTTAGTGGTTTTCTCCAACTCGGTTTTCCTGATATTATGAGAGAGTGGCACTGCGATGTCAATTATAAAAGCCCTTTTCTCCTTTTTACTAATTAGAACAATGTCTGGTCTATTATAATCGACCGTTCGATCTGTTGTGATTGGTCTGTCCCAGTATAGGATTGAATCAGATGATTCCAATACGGGAGAAGGTGAGTACTTATAATATGGAGCAGGTGCGTTATCTAATAGCGAATACTTTAATGCAATTTGCTGATGTATAATTTTCGCCAGCTGATTATGTCTTCCTAAATAAGCATTAGGGGCTAGAACTGCACACTCACCGATAAGGTGTTCAATCATTTCCCCCACTATTCCGCACTTCCTACATCGGTCGACAACATCCATGTGTAGTATATGCTTTTCATAGTTCCGTGTTCTTACTACCTTATCTTGAATAGATGTCGCAAAACCTTCTGTTTCTGGGTACAAAACAGCCCATCGGTCAGCCATTTTAGAGACAATGGTCCATTAATGGTATCATCCTCGAGTGACTTTGGATACCGTCCATGCAGTGTCTGTTGTTTCCATTCACGGACACAATCCGTAAGTGTTGTTCTACCATCAACACGATTCAATTTATCTAGGTTCAACGGGGTGAAACCCCGGTCCTCCTTAGCAACCAACTTCATTAGCGTGCTGCTTGAATTAATGAAGCGTTCTCTCATCTTACTCTCCTGGTTCAGACAAAGGTTCTTAATGTTCACGAGGCCTCTGCCTCCCAACTTTCTTGGAATGTACAGTCGCTTCATAGATGAATTTGGATGCAGACATCGGAATTTTGTCAATGTTCGACGTGTTAATCTATCCAATCCATCAAGGTCTGTTTCTGACCATTTAACAATACCAAAGGAATAGGTCAGAGTTGGCACTGCCCATCCATTGATCGCTCTAATCAGGTTTCCACTGTTCAGTTTGGTATTTAAAAGTTTTGTAAGCCTCTTTTCGTACATAGTAGAAAAGTCTTTCTTTAACTGGCTATGGTTAAATTTCTCGTTTTGAGGTATACCTAAATATTTATAGGATTCTTCTAGTGCCAGTTGTTGTATGTTACAGTGTGTTGAATGTTGACTATTCCTTTTTGAATGCTAATGGTAGAGCATTTATCAAGTCCGAATGACATCTTGATATCCCTACTAAATTCTTCGACCATTTTTATTAAGGAGTTTAATTTTTCTCTAGTTTCTCCATAGAGTTTAAGGTCATCCATATATAGTAAGTGCGAGAGCTTTCGTGGATTCCTCATGTTTAGTTTATATCCTATATTACTGTTGTTCAGTAGTGTAGACATAGGGTTTAGGGCTAGACAAAACCAAACTGGAGAAAGGGAATCTCCCTGAAAAATTCCTCTCTCGATATTCGCAGTTGTAATGCATTGTTGATCGATAAAGAGATTTGTTTTCCATTTCCCCATCAGGTACCTTAAGGAGTTAATGATGGGAGGGCTTATTTTATAAATCTTCAGGACTTCTAGTAACCAATCGTGGGGAACACTATCGAAGGCTTTCCTGTAGTCTATATAGCAGATGTTTAGGTTGCGTTTTCTTTTCCGCGCTTGTTCGAGAACTACAGCATCGATCGTTAGCTGTTCCTTGCATCCCATACTTGCTCTTATACATCCTTTCTGCTCTTCTTCAAAAATATTGTTTTCATCACAATGTTTGTAAATTTTTTCATTGATTAGGGCTGTCAACAATTTATAAAATACTGACAGACACGTGATGGGTCTGTAGTTATTGGGTTGCTTAGCATCACCCTTTTTGTACAGAAGATATGTATTGCCTTCCATTAAAAAATTCGGGAAAGTATCAGGATTTATCATTACCTCTTTAAATGCACTAGCAAGTGGGCGGTGGGCCGCCGTAAAGTTTTTAATCCAGAAGTTATGTAGTCCATCTGGTCTAGGAGCTTTCCAGTTATGAGTTTTCTTGACGGCGGTGCAAATGTCAGTCGCCGTGAAATCGTTAAACTCCATTTCTGGGAGAGCAGTTGTGTGCTGTTCAATTGTTTTAATCCAAGGTGCCGCTTTTTCATAGTCATCTGATCTTTTCCAAACCGATTGCCAATATTCTGCAAAGGAGGACATGTCCACATTCTCAAGTTCTGACCTGCTACTGCCTTGTTCGAGCTCTCTATAAAATTTCTTTTGACTATTTATGAATTCTGAATTTTGGTGCTTCCGTTTTTTTAGCTCGTTATATCTTGCTAGCCTAGCCCCTTTAGATTTAGCTTTCTGTCTAAAGCGATCTTTAAGATACAATAATTTTTCGGAGAAGTTTGGATCGTCGAAGCCAATGCCAGATTTATTGGCAATTGTTTTTATTTTTTTCATTACTTTACTTGATCGATTACCAGAAAGGTATTCTGAGATGACGTCGACTTTCCTTCGGAAATCATCGATATTGTTTTCAAGGCGTGTTTTCCAGGCAGGCGTATTTTTCTGGAAATTATGCCTGCTCGCACTGGGGGTGTATGTTTTTTGGCCTGAAATTTCGATCGCAGTCACTGCTGCACAGTACAACGCAAGATGTATATCACACAGATCTAGTATCCCAGCCAGATGTGATTCCAGAACTTTATTGATCTGCATTAGAGTAATACGAGCTTTTGTAATATTTCGCAGTATTGGAATTTTTGGTCTATTTAGTGGATTTGACCCAATAAAATGGGCCAAATTACTGTAAAACTTCTCTCGTACATTAGACAAGTTCTGTTGTAAGGTCACTTCCTCATTGCTAGACGGTGAGGCCTCCGGTGGAAAATTAGGAGTTTGTTCTATAGGCTGGGCCTCTGTGGTTAAGGTGAGGACGCCTATATTATCTTCTTCATGTTGCTGATATGTAACGTTCTGGTGTAATTCATTACCAATTTCTCTCTTGACATTCATTAGTTCTGTTTCGGTGAGATACTTTTTATTTGAAATTATATTTTTACGGTCGGCTAAGTTTTGCTCAGACAGCCGAGTTCCAGGGAACCTCTTCTTATATTCTTGATAGAGTGCATTTCTCCATCCAGGAAGCGGCTTATCTCCGCACTGGTTCACGTAATAGTAGGTACGCATTACCTCAATATTCATTTCGCGTGTCCATCTGATACGGGGAGTGCGTTCAGTTCTAGTGGCAGCCCTCCTTATGGGGGGCGAGCCAGCAAGAACCGGGACATTTCCGTTATTATCCGAACCATGTTTATTATATCCGAACCATGTTTCCGTTATTATTATTATTATTATCCTCGTACTGAACTCAGCATCTCAGCCTAAGCTGGTCTATATTACAATGCCAAAATGAGAAAGCAATTCAACTCCTCTCACTTAGCATAAAATTTTACGAACAATGTGGCACGTCTGCAAGAGCACTGCACGTTGTCCCACTATGGCAATCGATTTTGAGATACCAAGGTTCTTCAAATTTTTTGAAAAGTTCTTACTTATTAGGCCTTCGGCGGATATAACGAAAGGCACTATCTCTACCTTATGCAGTTTCCACTGGTTTTTCAAATCGTACGCAAGGTTTTCATACTTAGTGGTTTTCTCCAACTCGGTTTTCCTGATATTATGAGAGAGTGGCACTGCGATGTCAATTATAAAAGCCCTTTTCTCCTTTTTACTAATTAGAACAATGTCTGGTCTATTATAATCGACCGTTCGATCTGTTGTGATTGGTCTGTCCCAGTATAGGATTGCATCAGATGATTCCAATACGGGACAAGGTGAGTACTTATAATATGGAGCAGGTGCGTTATCTAATAGCGAATACTTTAATGCAATTTGCTGATGTATAATTTTCGCCAGCTGATTATGTCTTCCTAAATAAGCATTAGGGGCTAGAACTGCACACCCACCGATAAGGTGTTCAATCGTTTCCCCCACTATACCGCACTTCCTACATCGGTCGACAACATCCATGTGTAGTATATGCTCTTCATAGTTCCGTGTTCTTACTACCTTATCTTGAATAGATGTCGCAAAACCTTCTGTTTCTGGGTACAACAGCCCATCGGTCAGCCATTTTAGAGACAATGGTCCATCAATGGTATCATCCTCGAGTGACTTTGGATACCGTCCATGCAGTGTCTGTTGTTTCCATTCACGGACACAATCGGTAAGTGTTGTTCTACCATCAACACGATTCAATTTACCTAGGTTCAAAGGGGTGAAACCCCGGTCCTCCTTAGCAACCAACTTCATTAGCGTGCTGCTTGAATTAATGAAGCGTTCTCTCATCTTACTCTCCTGGTTCAGACAAAGGTTCTTAATGTTCACGAGGCCTCTGCCTCCCAACTTTCTTGGAATGTACAGTCGCTTCATAGATGAATTTGGATGCAGACATCGGAATTTTGTCAATGTTCGACGTGTTAATCTATCCAGTCCATCAAGGTCTGTTTCTGACCATTTAACAATACCAAAGGAATAGGTCAGAGTTGGCACTGCCCATCCATTGATCGCTCTAATCAGGTTTCCACTGTTCAGTTTGGTATTTAAAAGTTTTGTAAGCCTCTTTTCGTACATAGTAGAAAAGTCTTTCTTTAACTGGCTATGGTTAAATTTCTCGTTTTGAGGTATACCTAAATATTTATAGGATTCTTCTGGTGCCAGTTGTTGTATGTTACAGTGTGTTGAATGTTGATTGTTGACTATTCCTTTTTGAATGCTAATGGTAGAGCATTTATCAAGTCCGAATGACATCTTGATATCCCTACTAAATTCTTCGACCATTTTTATTAAGGAGTTTAGTTTTTCTCTAGTTTCTCCATAGAGTTTAAGGTCATCCATATATAGTAGGTGCGAGAGTTTTCGTGGATTCCTCATGTTTAGTTTATATCCTATATTACTGTTGTTCAGTAATGTAGACATAGGGTTTAAGGCTAGACAAAACCAAACTGGAGAAAGGGAATCTCCCTGAAAAATTCCTCTCTCGATATTCGCAGTTGTAATGCATTGTTGATCGATAAAGACATTTGTTTTCCATTTCCCCATTAGGCACCTTAAGGAGTTAATGATGGGAGGGCTTATTTTATAAATCTTCAGGACTTCTAGTAACCAATTGTGTGGAACACTATCGAAGGCTTTCCTGTAGTGTATATAGCAGATGTTTAGGTTGCGTTTTCTTTTCCGCGCTTGTTCGAGAACTACAGAATCGATCGTTAGCTGTTCCTTGCATCCCATACTTGCTCTTATACATCCTTTCTGCTCTTCTTCAAAAATATTGTTTTCATCACAATGTTTGTAAATTTTTTCATTGATTAGGGCTGTCAACAATTTATAAAATACTGACAGACACGTGATGGGTCTGTAGTTATTGGGTTGCTTAGCATCACCCTTTTTGTACAGAAGATATGTATTGCCTTCCATTAAAAAATTCGGGAAAGTATCAGGATTTATTATTACCTCTTTAAATGCACTAGCAAGTGGGCGGTGGGCCGCCGTAAAGTTTTTAATCCAGAAGTTATGTAGTCCATCTGGTCCAGGAGCTTTCCAGTTATGAGTTTTCTTGACGGCGGTGCAAATGTCAGTCGCCGTGAAATCAATATTCTGCAAAGGAGGACATGTCCACATTCTCAAGTTCTGACCTGCTACTGCCTTGTTCGAGCTCTCTATAAAATTTCTTTTGACTATTTATGAATTCTGAATTTTGGTGCTTCCGTTTTTTTAGCTCGTTATATCTTGCTAGCCTAGCCCCTTTAGATTTAGCTTTCTGTCTAAACCGATCTTTAAGATCCAATAATTTTTCGGAGAAGTTTGGATCGTCGAAGCCAATGCCAGATTTATTGGCAATTGTTTTTATTTTTTTCATTACTTTACTTGATCGATTACCAGAAAGGTATTCTGAGATGACGTCGACTTTCCTTCGGAAATCATCGATATTGTTTTCAAGGCGTGTTTTCCAGGCAGGCGTATTTTTCTGGAAATTATGCCTGCTCGCACTGAGGGTGTATGTTTTTTGGCCTGAAATTTCGATCGCAGTCACTGCTGCACAGTACAACGCAAGATGTATATCACACAGATCTAGTATCCCAGCCAGATGTGATTCCAGAACTTTATTGATCTGCTGCACGAGCTTTTGTAATATTTCGCAGTATTGGAATTTTTGGTCTATTTAGTGGATTTGACCCAATAAAATGGGCCAAATTACTGTAAAACTTCTCTCGTATATTAGACAAGTTCTGTTGTAAGGTCACTTCCTCATTGCTAGACGGTGAGGCCTCCGGTGGAAAATTAGGAGTTTGTTCTATAGGCTGGGCCTCTGTGGTTAAGGTGAGGACGCCTATATTATCTTCTTCATGTTGCTGATATGTAACGTTCTGGTGTAATTCATTACCAACTTCTCTCTTGACATTCATTAGTTCTGTTTCGGTGAGATACTTTTTATTTGAAATTATATTTTTACGGTCGGCTAAGTTTTGCTCAGACAGCCGAGTTCCAGGGAACCTCTTCTTATATTCTTGATAGAGTGCATTTCTCCATCCAGGAAGCGGCTTATCTCCGCACTGGTTCACGTAATAGTAGGTACGCATTACCTCAATATTCATTTCGCGTGTCCATCTTATACGTGGAGTGTGTTCAGTTCTAGTGGCAGCCCTCCTTATGGGGGGCGAGCCAGCAAGAACCGGGACATTTCCGTTATTATCCGAACCATGTTTATTATATCCGAACCATGTTTCCGTTATTATTATTATTATTATTATTATTATTATGTATGACTAAAACATTGTTTATTGGTTTGTATATTTTGAATGTATTAGTACAATAAAAATTATAACTTAAATTGAATTATACATTTAATTCGGTTTCACTCTCACTGTCACTTTGATCTACATTAATAATAAGTGGTTCTATATTATTAGTAAATGATACATAGGGATCTTCTATTTTAATAACATGGTTAATCGAATTTATCCAAACTTTCTTTAGGAATACTATCTACAACCTTTCTAATTAATGTTGCAGCACTTGCACTTAGAGTCGGATAAATGTTTTCTGCTCTAACATTGGATTTTACCTGATGCCACATATGCTCAATTGGATTAAAAATACAGTAATACGGGGAAAGGCGTAAAACCGTATGTCCCATATCGGCAGCCGTATGTCCCATATCGGCCCACATCCATATTCCTTTTTAATATTAAATGCCTTTAATATTTCTAGAATATCACATTTTTTATAGGTATTTTCGAAGTATATATCGTTTTTAACATATAGTTCTGAATTTCCAATTTAGTGTTATGTGCATTAGGAACTTAATTTTTTTGGCGGTTAGGTTATAGCACATTAGGCACATTGGGCAAAAGGCTATTTATAAACCAATCTTCGAAAAGTTCTCAACCGTAAACAATTTGGAACCCATTCATCCTCGGAACCAGCATGTAAAATTGATGTATCTACCCATCTTTTTTGCTGGCGTCTCATGTGTATCGAACCATGTTTCATCAAGGTAGATAATGGGACGATTTTCTAGCCTGTATTTTTTTTATAGAATTTAAGTAGTCCAACCGCCGCTCCGATGGTCGTCGCCATCAGAGATAATATTCTTCGGAGGCTAGTTCTGCTGCAAATAATTTTGGTTTCATCTTTCCTTAGTCGATGTTGCAATAAATGCAATGCAGGCGCAGTTTGCTCTTCATACACAGCATAAATTTTGCTTCAAATTAAGTATTTGTCGCTTTCGTCAACACATTTGCTTTTACCAGAATCACTACGAACTTTTTTGGCTTTAATTGGTTTCGTCACAATATCATTAACTGTAGACAATGGCGTTTTCATTAATGAAGACGTTTCTGCTGCGGCTGCATTTACATTAAGCTCCATATTCAATAAAGAAACATACATTTTTTACAATTTATTTAGCATCGGACGATAAATGTTTTCTTTTAAAATTAGCACTAGCGGAGGCACAATGATCATTATCTTGTCAAGAATGCTACATTTTTAGCACATTTGGAATCATAAATATACGATCGAAATTACAGAACTGCAATGTTTAAGAAAAGAATGCGAACTAAACTAAAATATTTCGACACTACTAAACCTGATATAAAATTAATTTTATCTTTTTACCTGTTATTTTATTAAGCCCGGCCCTGTTTACTTTTTTGATACTTTACCGGGTTCCGTTACAACAGGTGTTGTTAACAGTTTATTGCAGCCATTCGGTCAACGATATATCTTGAACCGCAGTATATCTAAATATATGTTCTTAAAGGGTTAAACTCACTAAAACAAACTAATTTGCAACTTTAATTTTATAAATTTTTCAGAACAGGACTAAAAATTAATTGGTTTATTGGCCACAAACAAGCGACTGATTGCACGTGTATAAAATATCATAGTCATTTGGTCATATTTACGTTATTTCTGGTTTAGTTATGAAGTTATAAGCGTGCATTACTGACTTACTTATTCACTTATCTTTATTAGAAGTTCAGTCTCTAATCATTACTAAACTTTAAAACGATGTGAAATATTCAAGGAAAAATTAATCGTAAGTGTACATTCAGTGTCAACATGTTAGACATATCGTAGACATTTCGATAAATTTAAGTATAATTAAGTTTTATTATTCTTAAGTGATTTTTTATTTGTTTCAAATGCAAGTTAAAATATTGGAAAAAGGAAACATTTTAACTGACCTTGTTGAGAATATAAAACAATTATTAGTACAGTCAAAGAGCCTTATTCTCGGTTCGGTTATTCGCGGATTAAAAAAATGTGCCCAATTTTTTTATTCGCGACTAAACATTTATTTATTCGCGGATCCAAAACTAATAATTCATATTGTATTTTTAGAATAAAATGTACTTATTTACCAGTTATCTTTCAAAACAAACAAGTATAAAAGTATTTATAAACAAACAAGTCTTATTGCCGCTTGACCGAAAATTCGAGAAATAAGTCGCCGTCGCAGTATGCCCTGCCGGGTTACGCTTGTCGCCATGACTTTTAATAAAAACCGCCTTCACATGATCGGTGCCGAATCTTTTGTTTTATTGCTTGAACTTGTCCTTCGTCAAAATAATTTTAAGTGAATAGCACGTATCGCTTCTGTTTTATTCGCGATTTATAATATCGAATAAAAGCAAAGGAAAATTAATTCCTACACTGAACAAAATCGTGTTACGCCTTGGCGAGAGTTTTGCATCCCTATCATATTTTTTTTAATGTCAATGAATCAACTGTACGATCCTTCAAGAAATCAGAAGAAAACATAAGGAATTCTACAGCTTCAAAATTGTTCGTGATCCTGCAATTAAAAAAATTGAAGCTGCATTAGCATTGTGATGCAGTGATTATAGCACCATAACTAGTACTATAATCTGTGAGAAAGCTAAGCGTTTTTACGCACATTTTAATGACCTGCTGATGAACATACGGATGGAGGATTTCAAGCATCGGAAGGTTGGTTCAATAAGATCAAGGTGCGACAAGCACTGCATAACATCAAAATTGTTGGAGAAGCAGAAGAATTTTCAGTGCTGATGGTGGATACAACTGAACAAGTGTTTAATGCAGACGAAAGTGCTCTGTTTTGGAAAAGAATGGCAGTAAAACTTTTATATCGAAAAGTGAAAAGTTCGCCTCTGGTTTTAAAGCAGCAAAAGATAGAGTTACACTGCTGCTCTGTTCAAATGCATCAGGAGATTGTGTGATTAAGCCACCTATGCTTTACAGATCGCTAAATCCTGGAGCTTTGAAAAATCCAAACAAGGACAACCTACCAGTGTATTGATGTTCAAACAAGAAAGCGTGGGTTACAAGTGTCATTTTCCATGACTAGTTTCGGGATTGTTTTGTTCCTGAAGTCGAAACTTATTTAAAGAAAAATAATTTAGATTTCAAGGCTGTTCTAGTGTTGAACAATACTCCGGGTTACCTTCGTGAGCTTAAAGCATCCAAACTTAATGCATCCAAATATAAATGATATTTGTGCCTACTAACACGACGGCCTTACTCCAACCTATGGACCAAGGAATAATCCAGACCTTTAAGCTCTATTACATTAGACAAACCTTACAAAAAGCATACCGAACACCATGTAATGTGATCTTAAGATAAATGTTATGTAATGCTGGAAAAATGTTGATATAGCACAATGTATTGTTAACATAAAAGAATCATTCAAGAGTGAAGCTATAAATATTGAAAGAATGCTGGAAAAAACTGTGGCCTGATCTAACGGTAATGATGAAGAATCGGTGCAAATTCAACTGAAAACATGGCTCAAGTTGCGAATGGCATAGGACGAGATGGTTTCGAACAGATATAATCAAGTGACATTCAAGAATTGCTCGTATCGTAAGATAAAGATTTGACTGAAACCGACTTGAAGGAAATGTTTAATACCCATTCCATTGAAGAGGAAGCCTCAACGAGCACTGAAAAGGCGACATTTAACTTAAAAACCGGAGTGAAGGTTTATGAATGGCAAATGAGTCTTGTGAATCAATCTAAATATCAACATCAATTTAAATATCAATCCAAATTGAAAGTCCTTTAAAAACAACAAAACAATAAAAAATTACCAAATTCTTTAAACCATAGCCTAAGCCTGATAATAATTATTCATATTGTTAGAAAACCTCACATTAAATTGGTTGTATTATATATTTTTCTTTTTATTTTGTACCTTGGAACATATCCTCTATAATCCCGTACAAATTACCATTATCACGGTTTCTGTATTCGCGGCATATTTACAGAACGTATCCTCCGCGACTAAGAAACTATGACTTTATATAAAGTTACTGAGAAATGCGTATTTTTTGTCACATAATATACATTCATATATTCCGTTTAATAGGATAAGTACCGACACTTTTTCACATGAGTAAGATATTGAACACAATTCATTTCAAATACCTGAGGAACTTTCATTGTAAATGCAATGATTAACAACCATAAACACACCAATCATGTAACTTCTTTTAGTCTGCTCTCAAACAAGTTCGTTCTTTTTTGTTTCAACAAACCATCTCGTCTCTCGTTTTAAACTCACTTTCGTCTTCCCCTTGTTTCGTTTATTGGAGTTGAAAACAAACCCATAATTATTGCTTGCCCAAGTGCACGTTCAATGTTAACAAAATAAATGGAGCAGCAGTTAACTTAATTGTGGTTTTCGGCCTACCTTAATTTAAAAAAGAACTAGTCGTAAATTTAACTGTTAAAGTGGGGAAAGAATGTCTCATCATAAATTGTCGACTGTAATATGTTACTGTTTTAAATCCGTGCATCATTAGTTGCGGTATACGTTAATGCCGTAGAAAAATAATATATATGAAGCGATTTATTGCCATTTTCCATCAATACAACTACAACACCAATATTTCAAAAGATCTGAAGGTGAAAATGTTTTTGTCATCATTAAACCAATAATGTTCGGGAACAGAAAATAGTCACAAAGCGCTAGATCGAAGGGGTAGAAATCTATGGGCGATGATTATACAAGATGGTCCACGGGAAAAGTGGGGACTTTTTGGAATGGGTAGTACTCGGCAAATACAGGGAGAGAAGGGCCTTCGACAGGTATCTATCGATTCTTCCTAAGATATTGTTTAGAATCCATCCTGCCGCTGTTGACTCAAGAGCACGGCGTGTTTGCTTACAATAAGTTTGTCAAAAGTGACTAGTCTGTAATTAAAACCCAACTGCTAGGAGGTGTGGCTATTAAATAACGAGGCTGACGCTGCTACAGAAGAAGTACGCATGCGCCAAACGCCAGCGACCAACAGCTGTTTATCGTGAAGCCTTGTCTTTCGAATGCAGTACCTCTCGCTTCTGTAAACGACTCTGTATAACCGTAGCCTTCGTTCGCATTAGAGTTGTTTTTTTGTTTCGCCGAAAACATAAGTGTAACAATACAGCAACGAATTGTTGTGACATTTTCACAAACTTGGAAAAACCGCTACTAAAACTTAAAATTTATTGAAAGGAGTGTATGGCAATAAATGTTTATCGCGTGCACGTGTTTTTGAGTGGTTTAAGCCTTTTCGAGGTGGCCGAGAAGACGTTGAACACGATCCACGCCCGGGTCGCCCTTCCACGTCAAAAACGGATGACAATATCGAAAAAAGCGGTAATCTGGTTCGATCTGACCGTCGGTTAAGTATTCGTGCGAATGCTGAAACTGTAAGAATTAATAAAGAATACTTGGGCAAATTTTACATAACAATTTTAACATGCAAAAAGTTTGTGCCAAAATGGTGCCTAAAATTCTCAGGTTTGAACAACAAGAAAATCGCAAAAATGTTTATACTGGCACTTTGAATGCCATTAAAAATAACCAAAACTTATTGGAAAGGATAATAACACGTGACGAATCGTGGTTTTTTACTTCAAAACAATGATAATCGTTTTTTTTTAATATTCAATGGGATTGTGTACTTTCAATGGGTTTCTAAAGGTCAAACTATTAATGAACATTACTACCTTCACGTTCTTGCTGAACTCGTGAAACAATAAGGAAAAAATAATCCGAATTGTGGAAGGACAAGTCATGGGTTCTCCACCAAGACAATGCGCCAGCTCATTCCGCATTGTTTGTCAGGAGGTTTCTAATCAAATACATCATCCCAGTGTTAGACCATCCACCTTACTTACCGGATCTTGCGCCGTGCAACTTCTATATGTTTCATAAGGTGAAATCTGCATTAAAAGGAACAAGATTTCAATGCGTTGAAGCTGTGAAAGAGAAAGAGGCACGTGTTTGGAAGGAGCTGACAGAAAAAGACTTCCAGCACTTTTTCGAACAATGAAAGCAAAAATGCTACCTTTGCATGGAGCGTTGTACGGATAAAAGAAGAATGTGTATTGAAGGTGATAATAAGTGAATATGTATGAAATCAAAATAAAAGATTTTACAGCGTCAATTTCGTTATTTAATAGTCACACCTCGTATACGTGATCGTATTGAAGGAACTTTGGAAAATTAAGTATTGAAGAGGACTCGTTAGACTGATTATTTTTATGGTAATAAATTTTAATTACAAAAAATTAATGGAGTCATACTTCTGACGAGCAGAGGTGGTGGTATTATTGAAGTATACATCATCGTACAGTAGCGTTCAACTTCTTTGAGCGATATTGAAACAGCAAGGCGGAGGTGTTCGACTTTTTTTCAATAAATACACACAAATGCAAAGTTCTCTTCATAAACTTATACCCATCATATGCCAAACATGGTCTCTGGCCGGCAACTTCTACATGACCGGTATCTACTGTACCGTACGGTCTCCACCAAAACCCGCTACATTCTAGAATCCCGTCATATTCTGATAGGTGAATGAAGATCTCTATGACTCGTGTCACTTTAAAACCTATATATCTCTTCCTTTGGTGTTTCGGCTACATAATCACCGACGGAATGGGCCAAGCCGCTTCGCACCATTTCTCCTTTGCAGGATATTTTAACTTAAATAGATAAACTTTATCTCATTTAAAGATCCTACTTAAGGTGCCTCGGCTGTCTAAAAAACATACCTTCCTACTTATGCCCCCCCTGCCTACCATTTTCACTACACTTTTGTCTTTACTATTAACGTCACTGCATTGCACTGCTTAACTTCTTTCTTCAATCGCCGAGGTGGAAGAATGCATAGGTCAAAAATCCAGGAGGATTAGGCCTTTCATCTCTTCGGTGCCCCCATGAGCGCTCTCCGATACATCTTCGATTCACCAATGTGAACCGCCCGGTATCTCAAGGTTCTCTGTATATCACGTTACGTTACGTTGATATTTACAATCCGTATTAATCTACACGGAAGGAGCTCAACGATGCAATCAGATGGCTGAAATTCTAAGATCTGCAAGTAAACCTTAGGAAGAGTCAGGCGATAATATTACCTAGAAAACGCCATGCAAGCGATGACAGACTGCTGGTTGACAGGTCCATATATCTCGTTTGCAGAAAGCAATCTATCTAGGTCTGCAATTGAATAAATCAGTTAAATTGTACTAATTTCTATGTAGTAGACATTGTAATCTCAGATTACTTTTCGCTTAATATGCCGAATCTGCAAACTGTCTCCCAAAAAATCAATATAGTATAAGTGAGTGATCCTCAAGTGACTTATCCTAGGTACAAAAACAACAAAAAATACCTTTCTGTATTTTACGGTATGCTTCTGCATATTTTAGACCTCAAATGAAGACTCGTCAAATTAAAGACATGATACTGAATATAAAAAAGCATATAGGTATGTGATAATAATCCTGTAATATTTTTGAACTTTTGTCGAACAAAAAATCTTTAGTATCCATATAAAATCGATATTATCCATAAAAGGTAAAGCATTTAGGATTAGAGACGCATCAGCAACTAACAGACTATTTAGCATATTATCCATAAAATACCATTAATTAATTATTATATTGTTATATAAACCAAGCACTACAAATCAAGAAGAATGTAACAAAAATAACGTTTTAAAAAATGTGTGGAAATATTTAACAACTGAGAGAATGAAATTGCTCAAGTTGCGATGAGTAGTACGCTGGCTATTTTAAATATTTGGCAACAGTTTGTCTTTTATTTTTAAATGATACTTCGAGAAAAAAATGTAGGTCAACAAACCTCCTCGGCGGTTGAGAAATGATTGATATAGGATCTTATCCACTCCCACTATAAATCTGCAATCAAAAGTGCAGGTTTTTAAATTCATCATGTTTGGAAATGTGTGGGTTAGTATCCAATAAAAAATTCAAATAATTAATTATTTATCAAATATTAGGGTTACCGAAGAGTAATGTTTTAGAGAAAACTTAAAGGAGTGTCCGATACAAGTGTCAGAACTTTAAAATGAGGCATATTCCGGAAATTTTATATATTGAATAATGCACATAATGGCATTATGTTTTGAACATATGTCGTTTAAGTCTGGTGGAATGCCCTCTGTAGACCCAATTGTCGATTACTCTTCCCATATATCGCATGGTATATTTCATACCCCTAATGTTTCGTTTAAGGTCAAGAATTGTTATGTTTGTTCTGCAGTTATGTTTGTTCACAAACTCATTAAGCTTCAAATAGGCTTCATCGGAAGATTTTTTTTGCCCAAAGTGGAGCCTTCCACCTACTCTAGAGCTAAATTCGTGTATCGTGGATCTTTCCGTGATAAATTGACGCCATGTTCTGAATACAACAGTCTATGAATGATATTTACATTTCAAACAGTATTGCCGCTATTAGGTTCCAAAGTTCTGATACTCTTATTGGACAACTCTTTATTTCTAATATTTAATAACACAGGTTAACATTATTTTTGTTGTCACTGATGAGAATGCTCTTTTTGCGTTTCATTTAGATAGTTATTAAAACAGCTTTTCACAGAAATTAACACGTCCCATTTCCAAGCACCTTCTTTTTCTTTATATTATTGAAATTATTTGTAACTGACTTTGGAGTACAAAGGTATGGAGTACTTTGGTACAAATTATTGCTATTTTTATGTCTATGGGACAGTAGAGCAACAAAAGAACACTACAGTAAGAAACAGTGGCCTCATAGAACTTCTTTTGATCCTGGTACTTCAAACATAAAATATGCCCCCCTTTATAACCCAAAAAAGGTGCTTCCTCCACCTCTCCATATTAAGCTTGGACTAATAAAAAATTTGTCAAAGCAATGGAGAAAAGAGCACTTAAAAAATATTTCCTCAATTAAGTGATGCAAAACTAAAAGGCATATTTTTTTGCGTTTTCAAGAAAAAATAAATGAAAAGGAATTGGCAGCTTGAAAGTGTTTGGTAAGTTTAGTGAAAGGATTTCAGGGCAACAAGAAAGATGAATACTATAAAAGCCTCATCGATGAACTCTTGAAAGCCTATGAAATGCTCATTAAACATGCATTTTTTACACTCCCATTTGGATTTACTTTGGTATCGAGTCAAAAATGATAAGTACAGTCCAATCTCTTTGTGTAGGGATCGTCAGAAAGCAGTGATATTTGGAAGCGATAATTCAGTTTCTCCGAACCAATGTTGTACAAAACTGACCTTGAAACCTGTGGAAATTCACTTGATAACTTTGAAATCGTGAACCGACGGTTCTCTCGAATTTTGTTGCCGACATTACGAACCAAATCTTCAGAAATCGAAGTAGGTCGGCCAGGACCGTCGGATTAGTGCATGATGAGCCAGAATGTTCAAAGACGAGAGGGTATTTACCGTTGTCCTTGTGTGTCCTTGTATGTCCTTGAACATTCTCACCCACTTTCGAACTTTACTGGCACTCATATCATTATCACCGTAAATATAATAAATCTAACGGTGAAATTCCAATGGTTCCAAGTTTCTTGCACTCCAGAATCAAATTACAGATCGTATTTCACAGTCGGCGGGCGACTCAATTTTTTTAAACATTATAAACCTCTACAGTTTAGCTTACGCGTCATTCTCACTCTCATTCACAAGCGAAACTTATTTTAAAAATACCCCATACATATATATATATATATATATATATATATATATATATATATATATATATATATATATATATATATATATATATATATATATATATATGTATGTATATATGTATGTATATATGTATGTATATATGTATGTATATATGTATGTGGCTATAGTTCATGGCGCCACATATTGACATGTGTGCGTAGTTACTTTATGAGACAATGATTGACTTTGTTTTTGTTATATTTATTAAAGGTAATACCGTTTTTTTTGTGTAACTTTATTTTCAGTATAGACAATTACTTTCAACCTAATTAATTTATTGTTTACTTCATTTTCTCTTTGAATTTTATTTTATTTTATTTTTTTTCTATTATAGTAAATTGATTACATTAGATATTAGTAATTAGCTCTGTAATTGGGTTATCCTGTTGGGCTAATAAAGCATTATTATTATTATTATTATTATATATATATATATATATATATAGTTGTGCAGAGCTCAGTATACTCGACCCTGCCAAAAGGACTACTTGCGTTTCTCATTGCTCGCCGTTTCTTCATTAAATCAATGGTCTCATTGGAGATTTTTGTTTGTTTGAGACATATATCTCAGCTCAAAACTTCATTGCCCTACTCAAACCCCTTTACCACGTCAAGGTCTGATCCACAAAGCCACCAATATATATATATATATATATATATATATATATATATATATATATATATATATATATATATATATATATATATATATATATATATATATATATATATATATATATATATATATATATATATATATATATATATATATATATATATATATATATATATATATATATGGTGCTTTTTTTGTGTTTCTGAACTTCCGATAGGGTTCGCTCTTAAACGAACTGTGAGTGTAAATATGTCTCAATAGTTTGCAAATTGTCGAAATGTATTATCAAAATCAGTGTTCTGTGCGCCAAACTTATAGTGCACTTCGTGAGTTTGAATTTCGTGATGTATTCGCCGAATTATGGACAAATTCAGAACGCATTTCACGCTGCTCGATATAAAAACAAAACCAAGACAAAAAACTGATCGTTCCAAAGAAAATGTCGCCGCTGTTGCTCACAGTGTTGATGAAGATTCAAATTTATTAATTCAATTCGCAGAAAGTTGGGCTTTGTTGTTCGACTACGTGTATTATTTAATTCTGAATTTGAATGGTATTGCTCCATATGTCCTACAGTCAACGCAACAATCGATTTATTGAGGGAACAATTCGATCAGAAAATTATTTCGAGGATCGAACCTGTTAATTGACCACAAAGGTCATATCATTTTACGCCTTAGTTGACACCTTGGAAGTCAACTTAACTTACAATTGCGGACATAAAACCCCATTTGCTTGAAACAGTGGTTGGAAATTGGATTGTCAGAAGTAGCCGCGGCGGACATTTCTCCGAAATTGTTCTCGAACATTAATGCCATCGAATGTTATTTCACATAAAATAAATACTAAACTCGAAGAGATTTACCACTTATCCAATAAGCATTTTCTGCTCCAATTTATATAATAAGTTTAGCTGCAATCTATTTTATAAAACATATAAAACACATGTCCTGATGATGCTAACATGGTTACCGAAACACGCGTCGAAAAGTTTTATAAAAGTGATTTGGTATTTAGTGGTAAATTGCTTCGAGTTTAGTGTTTCACCGAAGGTTCCAATAGAAGAATTGATAAAATAAATAGTTCGAGTAATTCGAGCCACGACGTTTCGCCAAAAGTTGTTCGCTTCGAGTGAAGAGTCCAGCTGTTGGATCAACATCTTATCCGAGTGATGTGTTCAAATCAAAAAAACCTTATACTGGCAGATAAAGAGAATAGGTGATTTTGCAGCATGATAATGTACGACATTGCGCTGGGAAGTTCACTCTTATACTAATTTACGAGATCGCTCTTCAATATCCCCTCGTTGTTGAATATTTAAAAACAGTTGTCGATGTCCTAATGAGCATCGATGAACTAATATAGTCAAAACCTTCAAGTTCCTGCCGTAAATGTAATCACCAGTTGCAGAAGTCTAGTGAAATTATCGAATATAATAGAAATTATATTAAATATTAAATTGAATTTATTTTCCTTATATAACATGAATCGAATTAATTTATACACTTATTAAGAGCATTCCGAAATAATCATAGTTAAGAAACTTTTTTAAATTTTATAACAATAGTTTATATCTTCAATTATATACTTTCAACATATCATTTGCAAACAATAAAAGACAATGTTTTGAAAAGCATTAAAATTCTCAGATGGAAATATCTAGGACATTCAACCACAAAGCAACGTGGAAATGTTAGAATTCCGCAAACAATACTATAAAAGAATATTTACGTGAATGGTGTCTATTTATCAGGAGAAATAAGAACGCCAAGTCAACATATTTAAGTGGTCTGATCAAAGACCAGATCTAAATACTATCGGTAATCTTTCACAAGAAAAAAATAGTGTCGAATAGCAAACTAAATATTTCATTGAAAAGAAAGTTGCATTTTTATTGGTGTATTTACACTCAGAATTAAAAGTTTTGATACATCACAATGGAACCTGATCTACGCTGGAGATTTTCAGTAACAGTAAGGTGTTTAAAACTTCATTTTATCTTGACATCTTATATCAAAACGTTATTGTGATTGCAAAAGCAATGACAAATTAAGCACCTTTAAAAATTAAGCACCTTTAAGTTTTACGAGTGACAATGCAGAGTGAATAAAATGCGCACCATCAGTGTCCCACTAATAAAAATAACACAGGTCGACATGATTTTTGTAACATTGAAGAGAATGCTCTTTTTGCGTTTCGTTTAGGTAGTTATTAAAATACCTTTTCACAGAAGTGGCATAGCACGTACCATTTTCAAGTACCTGCTTCTCCTTTATATCATGGGGTTATTGAATTTATTTGTACCTAACTTTGAACTGGACAATGTAGGAATCACCACAAGACCGTAGAGGGAGTATTTCCACAATATTCTACAAACCTTTAAGGGCAATTTTATTGTTTTCTATAGTTTAGTTTGTTTCTGTCTCGTTTACAGTACAGTCAAGTCTTCGATTGTCGATTGTCGGTAGGTTTTGCAAAAATCCAGCGGATAAGTTTTGTTTTATATATGCGGACGATTTATTTTAAAGTTACAAGCTAGATCTATATCCACCGAAGTTAAAAAAGTATATCTTTTATATTTTAAGTGCCAAATTGGAGATCAAGATAAAAGTTGGGCTCCTCATGTTTGCCGTGTGAGTTGTCACGTAAATTTAGTGGAGTGGATGCATAGAAAGAAAAAATATATGCCATTTGTTATTCCTATGACGTGCAGAGAACTTACTGACCATGTAAGTGATTGCTACTTTTGTATCACTAAAACAGAAGGGATTTCAAAAAAGTAAAGGGACAAAATTCAGTATCCAAATTTGCCTTCTGCACTAAGGTCAATTCCTCATAGCCGTGAACTACCGGTACCGACTGCACCTTTCAACCCATGTTTCTCGGTGATTCTAATTCTTCATCAGGATCTGATGCACAATTTCCTGAGAATACCAGTTGTAACCCGACATTTTTAGCAACTACCAGTGAATCTCACTTTATAACACAGAGTTAATTAAATAATTTGGTATGCGACCTGAGATTATCAAAACAAAAATCGGAACTTCTTAGTTCCAGACTTCGACTGTGGAACCTGTTAGATAAAAATGCAAGTGTTTCACTTTACCGAAAACGGAATGTAACATTTTCCAGTTTGTATAAAATGGAAGGATCGCTATGTATCTGTTGTGATATTGATGGTTTAATGAATGAGCTTAATATGGAACATGTACCTTCCGAGTGGCGTATTTTCATATATTCGTCGAAATACAGCCTAAAAGCAGTCTTGCTTTATAATGGAAAAAAAACCCATCTATTCCTTTAGCCCATTCAGTGATAATGAAAGAAACCTATGACAGCTTTGCAACCATACTAAGAGCTGGTTCTATAATGCAAGAATATGCCAGGTATAAACTATACTTGGAATAAAATTTGAAACGCCCGTTCTGACAGAACGTCGTTTCAAATTTTATTTGACGTTCTGTCAGAACGGGCATTTTTTATTCCAAGTATAGCTTATACCTGGTATATTATTGCATTGTCGAACCGGCTCCAAATAGCATTAAATATGAACAGTATCGGTGGGATATTTGTGGGAATTTAAAAGTAATAGGTATATTGCTAGAACTTTTAACAAGGGGGTTTTACAAAGTATTACTGTTTTTTGTCTATGGGACAGTAGGGCAAAGAACATTACAGTAAGATTGGCCTCATAGAACATCTTTTTAATCTGGTACTTCATAAAATAAGCCCCCCTTGTTAACCCAAAAAAGAAGCTTCTTCCGCATCTCTATATTAAGCTTAGACTAATGAATAACTTTGTCAAAGCCATGGACAAAAAGGTAATGGTTTCAAGTACCTAAAAGAAATATTTTCTCAATTAAGTGAAGCAAAACTAAAAGACATATTTATTGGGCCTTAAATAAGGAAGTTTCTAGGTGATTTCCGTTTTCAAGAAAAATTAAATGAAAAGAAATTAGCATCTTGGTATTTTGTAAGTGAAGTGAAATGCTTTCTGGGTAACAAGAAAGATGAAAACTATAAAAACCTCATAGATGAACTCTTGAAAGCCTATGAAATACAGTGGTGTCTCATGTCCTTAAAATACATTTTTACACTCCTATTTGGATTATTTGCCGGAAAATTTGTGTGCAGAAAGCAACGGACAAGGAAATAAGTTTCACCAGGACATCAGGAACCCTTCTCTGCGCCTACTGTTGGTTTTTAAAAAGAGATGATGCTACAGAATACAAGAGGAAAAACTGAAAGTTTTTGGTCGCTGTTTCACATCTCATATAATTTTTTCCTTTAGCCCACATATTTTTTCCTCTATTCACATAATCTTCAATAATGTATTTGCATATATTGAACACGTTTTACATGTTTATATTAAATAAATATTAGATTGTAAAAATATGTCATCTCCTTTTTTTTTCGCCGCCGAGACCTCATGTAACAAGAAAACTGTACGTGTTACAGTAATTAGCTTATCATTTTCGGATTTAGAACTACAAAATATTCCATATACACTTATTTTCTTCAATGTTACCTCAAAATAGTTTAAATTAGTTAACCTGTCTAATTTTCCGATAAATGACGGTACGACCGCAAAGGTAATCGCTTCCTCTCTAGTAGCTCTCCTTGAATTTCAGGCCGATATGACATTTAGTTTTGCCTAAACAGTCTTCGGAAACATATTTATAATTTCTTTACTTTTGCTATCATGGAAAAAAAGAGAGTTTGGTATGTTAATAAAACAACAAACTACTTTTTGCTTCGAAAAACAATCGCACAAATAGATGGAAAGTTATAATAGTACTATGGGGACTCTGCTACTCTACATTTCATGATTCATAAGTGTTTACTGAGTTTAGATGTGGGCGAACCAGCACGAGTGACGAGTGCGCTTAGGTGGCGCTGTTGAGGTCATAACTGGAGAAATGATTAACAAAATTTATTATATAGTGTTGATCGATGATCACAGAGTGAAAATTAGAGGGATTGTTGAGATAATAAACATTTCGAACGAACGTATACGGAACATATTACACGAACGTTTTGGCATGAGAAAGTCAGTGCGATGAATGCCGCGTTTGCTCACTACGAACCAAAAATGTTAAAAGTTAATGTTAAAATACACTGTCAAAAACAAGTTAATACAAAAAATGTTGACTAAATCAAGTCTTTAGTCATGTATAAAAGCAATCTGAATGAACTTCTGCGGTGATTTGTGACTGTTGATGAAACTTGGATTTATCACTACACACCAAAAAAGAAGAAACACTGAAAACGAGGTTTTGCCCCTTGGACTTGCATCAAAGAAGGCGAAGACGCTTTCTTCGCCCGGAAAGATGTTTATCAACTATTTGGAAAAGGGAAATACGATCACAGGAGAGTATTGTGTTGCATTATTGGTCAAAAAATTCAAGAAGAATTGATAAAGACGCCCTCATTTGGCGAAGAAAAACGTGCTGTTTCACCAGGGCAATACAGCAGTCCATTCGTCCGTCATTGCAACAGTGAAATTAGCCAATGTGCGTTGCAAATTAATACCGCATCCAACCTGTTTGCCCGACTTGGTCCCCTGCGACTTTTTTTATCTTTGCAAACATGAAGAAATGGCTGGCTGGAAAGAAATCTACATCAGATGAAGAGATTGCCGTCGAAACATAGGGGTGTTTTGCAGAAGTTGTACTTTTTGAAAGGTAGGACTGATAAAGGAAAGGTGAAGTTGAAAAATCGTTGGGCGAAGTGTATCGAGACAAAAGAAAACTAGGCTGAAAAATAGATTTTCAAAAAAAAAAGAACAATATTTCATTTAGATACTTTTGAATTATTATGTGTTAAAACAGAAATACGTAGAGGACAAAGTTGAGTTTTAACCTATTCTCAAACATCACGACACGGTCTTTATTTATAAAGGAATACAAGTGCGCATTACAAGTGCGTGCAAGTGCAGGGCACAGGTTCGAAGTGGCAAGAGTAACATAAGAACAAGGGGTTACATAAGTTTTGTAGTTCGATACTTGTGGCTGGGTAAGGTATTTCGTTATAAGTGTAACAGCCCATTCACCCATACATTCGTCATTGACGATTCGTCATTTAATACATAGACCAATAGATGATTCGTGATTTTTTTCACGATTCGTAAGCGCGTGAACACGTTCGTATGAATTTATAAGCCATTTAAAAATAAAAAAGGTTCTTCATAAATCAAAAAACTGAAAAAAGAAGGAATAGTCGCCGTGTTAACCGCCCAATGTAAAACTTTAATAAAGGTCAAATCAACATATTGTAGTGAGAGGTTCACAGCGTTTTTTACTTAACTCTTTGGCTATTTAGTGGGTCGCGATACTAAAAAAGGTTGAGAAACGATGCAATAGGATAAGAACCCAGCTTACGCAACTTGTGTTTCAATGGTTGATCTGCACAACGCTAGTTCAGATTTTTTTGTAATAGCCTCTTTATTCTCCAGGTTTATCTACCAGTAATTTTTCTGCTGCGATAAATAAACAGTTTACTTTCAAAAATATCAAATAAGGAGTTTATGTTAAAAAATAGAACAGTTTCAAACATCCAAGATGTTTACGTCTTTGTTAGGGAGCAATAATTCGTGAACTGTCCTCACATAGACTAATTCATTTTAACTTACCTGTGAAGACTTGGAGCAGCTTGAAACAACTCCAAATGCCAAAGGAAGCGAAAATGGTCTTCTAGTTACTTTTGGTGATGATGGTACCCTGGTTACACTAAGCAGCAATACTGAAGAACGGTCTTGTGGCAGATCGCTATAAAAAAAACAATATAAATCTATAAGAAAGAAAATAATGAGTTAATGAAAGAAAAATAAAGGGTCTCACTAAATACACCCTTTTCTTTTTGAATCGTGTATTAGTAATTGCCAACCAATTGTAAATTTATTGTTCAGGTTTTACAACAAAATATCATTTTTATATTCGGATGATTTGTTTAAAGCACGAAATCACATATATCATAACGGGTCTTTGAAATTGAACGGTTTTATTAATTCTTGAATAAAACAGGTGGCGTTGTGAATTTGCCTAGGTCTACTCGCATTTCAGAAGGGTAATGTATGACTATACAACGCGTTAAAATTGTTCAAGTATTTTGTAGAAATGGATATTCAGTGATTTTTTTATCTATCTCCTATAAGTACAGCAATCTGCCCGAAAGCAATAAGGATTTGTTATGTTAATGATACTTGACAAGATGAAAATCACTTCAATAAGCGATCTTTTTAAGAATTATAATTAATAATAAAGTTTGTAAGCTCTAGCAATGTGAATTAAGTTATATAAACCACATAGCTCACTTATCCGGCACCCAATATTAGACCTAATAGCTGAGGGCGTTTCAATTTTCGTACTTAACTGCCATCATGCGCATTTAACTTGTTGGCCAACACATTGGGATGCACTGACATTCAATCACTGTACTTCACACTATATTGGTGAATGACTTATTAAATGGAGGGCAGTAGGATGTCACGCTGAATGATGTTATTGGAGACATAATAGGGAGCATCAACAATGACCTTTCAGTCCCATTTTGGGACCTCTGGAGTATAGATATATTGGAACTACTGGCAGTTCATTTCACTAGCAGAAAGTTCCATTAGTCGACGTTCACCACAATTTGGACTCAGTGAATCCACAACATGGCGTATTTTACCAAAGAATTTAGCTTTAAAAGCATATAAGGTTCAAATAACACAGGAACTAAAGCCACTGAATCATTCAAAAAGACGTGCATTTGTCAATTGGATCAAAGAACAAACATTTTGAAATTGGTGGCTATGTTAATAAACAAAATATTTATATATATATATATATATATATATATATATATATATATATATATATATATATATATATATATATAACCGTATTTGGGGTGAGGAAAATCCACGAAAATCCAAGTTACCGTTTGGTGTGCATTATGGTCATTATGTGCCGTATTTCGGTTATAATGCGGCTAGTGAAGCAATAATTCTGAATGGTGTTCAATATCGTGAGATGATAACAGGATTTTTGTGTGCTGAATTGAATAATATTGATCTGGAGGATATGTGGTTCCAACAAGATAGCGCTACACCTTACTTTGCTAATGAAGCAATTGGTTTATTGAGAGAAAAATTTACTGGACGAGTTATTTCAAGAAACGGTGATCTTAACTGGCCACCAAGATCATGTTATATGGTATAGTTAGATTATTTTCTTTGAGGCTACGTGGCCAGGCCTATAAAAACAATCCACAATCGATTCCTGAACTAAAGGATGAACTTACTCGAGCCATTGGTGTGAAATGACATCCATAATGTTGACAAAAGAGTGGACGTCTGTGGAGCTGCAAGAAGTGGTCATTTGGCAGATATTGTCTTTCGTGTTTAAATGTCATACACTATGCTTCAATTATCAATAAAAAGTTTTTGGAAATCAACGCAAATTCTGTATTTTATTCAAGGATTTAAAAAACCCGTTCAATTTGAAACACCCTTTACAAAGCGTCAGTCCGAGATCCTCAATATGAGGGCCGTTCGAAAAGTTCTCGGTTTGATACAAAGATTGTACAACTTGCTTCTTTGTGGCGAGTTCGAGCTATTTTAAAGTGCTTTATTTTAAGGAGTTTAAGGGAGACGAACATTCAAAAAGAGATATTCTAATTTAAAGAATTCTTCCCCTTCAATTTCAAAAATAAAAAAAATGGACTGCTGAATTTAAACATTGTCATACATCTATTGAAAATGATGAATGCTTGGGCACCAAACAGCGCCACGACCGACAAAATCATGATAAAAATTTAGAATATAGTATTAAAATAACCGCTGATTGAAAATATGCGACCTTGTTGAATTAACACCTCGACAAACCATGCTTACTACATTCATATATTTGGCTCTGCAAAATCTTTTCGTTTAATGAGTGCCGCGTTTGTTGGCAGTCAACCAAGAATGCAACGCATTCGAATTAATAGATCTGAAAAATGTTTAGATTTATTTAAACATGATTTTGTTGAGTTTCTTTAACATTTTATAACAGTAGATGAAACATAGATTTATCATTGCACGCCAGAGATAAAGCAGCAATCTAAGCAATGGGTGGTATGTAAAAGTGCGGCAAATAAAGCGAAAATGGTTCCATTTGCAAGAACAGTTATGGCCGCGGTTTTTCGGAATTAGCTTGATGTAGTGCTCATAGACTACCTGGCAAAAGAAGGATTATTACCAGCAAGAAGTATTACAAGTGCTAATTCAGACCAAACATCGACATTTGGTCAAAAAGAAAATACTTTTTGATCGTGATAATGCAATGTTCAAAACGATTCAAAGTACTTCCACATATACCGTATTCCCCGGATTTAGCTCCCTGCGATTAATTCGAAGATGCATTTCAAATAACATCAAAACTGAGACAACCGCTTTTTTTACAGCGTTGGAAAATCGCATTATAGAAGAAAATTTCCGGATTCTCAAAAAGCTTGTATTTTCTTTGTCACGCCGACGAGTTCTTTTCAAATAACCCCTTCAAGCGCCTTCATAACCCCTTTAGCCTTTCTTAAAATGCATGTACCCGTCAAATGCTACACGTGGTAGTGAAATATCCCCTAATACTATTTTCTTCATTTCGTAGGTTTCCGTTGGTTACACTTTTACTAGACATGAAATTTTATAACACATAAATTTAACATTTAACACATAAATTTAATTACAGTCAGACTAAAAATACATAAAACGAAAAACCTCCGTGTTCATCGTGAATGTATTCTGTACTAACAAATTATTCTATCTGACAAATAGAACACATTTTTTTTGCAAATTTCGACTTTATTCATCAGAGCAATACAATCATTCCAACGCTTTTCTAACACTTCTACACTTTTTTTATAGAATGATTTCTCTTTGCCTTCAAAATATTTTTCGAGGCCTGAGAACAGAAAATAGTCGCTGGGGGCCAGATCTGGAGAATACGGTGGATGAGGAAGCAATTCGCAATTTAGCCGTTGTAGCCAACGGTTTGTGACACGGTGCATTGTCTTGGTGAAACAGCACTTTTTTGGTTCATTTAGAGCCTTTTTTGCGATCTCGTCCTTCAAATGCACCAATAACGTTATGAAATATTTGCTATTGATAGTTTTACTTTTCTTGAGATAATCGATGAATAATATCCCATGCGCATCCCAAAATACAGAGGCCCCATCCTTGTGTGGATCCATGATAGTGCTGGATCCATGTTTCATCCATCGTCACATACCGCATGAAAAATAATTTATATTTCGCTTAAACAGCCCCAAACATTGCCCAGAATCATCAAATACGTTGTTGTTTTTGATTCGTTGTGAGCGATAGCAATTTACGCATTCCCAAATATTCATGCAAAATGGTGTAAACATTTCCTTTCGATATCTTCATGATATCAGCTATCTCCTGCAGCTTTACTTTACGGTTTTGCGAAATATTTTTGTAAATTTCTCTGATGTTATCTGGTGTAGCCATTTCCTTTGGATGTTCAGAGCATTCAGCATCATTGATGTTTGTACGACCACGTTTGAATTCAACAAACAATTCAATTATGATTGATTTTCCTGGAGCAGAGTCCGGGTAATGTTTATCAAGTCATTGTTTTGCGTCAACGGTAGTTTTCTTCATCAAAAAGTAATCTTTTTGATTATTCGAGAAGAAATTTTTAACAATTAATTTAGCAGTGTATCTTTGAAAAATTCATTAAAGAATAAATAATAGCAACGATGGATGAATCAGCGATGATCTAAGAATGGATATTATAATATTCCACTGATATTGAAGCGTTCAAGTTTAATATTTAGTTATTTTGTATCAACATGAACATATCATATTTCATTAGAATGAGCTCGGACTTTTATTTCTTGAGTGCTCGTTATATCAAAGTTTCAATTTAACAACGTTGCGCTAAAATTAGACTGAACTTAACAAGACAACTATGGCTCGTAGTATAAATTTACCTGGTAGTTTATGTAGAAAATAAAGCCGTAACACTTATATGTACTGTACATATGGCTGCATATTTTGGACTTCATAAAATTATGCAGCTTGACAATAAAATCTTTTTTTAAGCATACAAAAATACATTTCTGTATTCTGCTTAAAATTTATGTTCGCAATGATGATTTAACAACATTACGACAAAAGTTCATAAAAATGAAAGCTTATCAGCCAAAAATAGTTATACGAGGTGTGTAAATAAAGTAATAAAACTACTGGCGTAGTGTTCGATCTGACAACACTGGCTTCTCCTTTGGAGGGAAGACATGCCAACCTCTGATGCGTTTTCAATGCAATTGTAAACTCCTAAGAGTCACTTGGTAGTCTAAAGAAATTCTTTTCGTGAACTAGATTTTTTAGTGCATTCTGAAAATGAGTAACAAGAATTTCGAGCAACGACCAAATATTGAGTTGGGCACAGGGCCACGGAAACTTTTGCAAAACTTCAACAGGACAATGGAAACAGTGGTTTGTAAAAAGACCCAGGTTTTCAAACGGGTTCGGGCATTTTCAGAAGACTGAGACTCGATTCAAGATGAATTTCGCAGCAGAAGGCAATTACAAGAAGTAATAAAAATGTCCACAGAATCCGGGATCATGTGCGTTCTGATCGTCGGTTGGCGGCGATCAGAATGATCGGGGAAGAGTTGAATTGATTCACACAACAATATAATTGACTCACACAGCCTTTCATCAGGTTTTGATAAATGATTTGGGTATTAAGAAAATCTATTGAAAACCTGAATATACACATATGTCCAAAATACCAGTATATCTCGCCTAAGGTTCTAGATGGTTCACGGGTGGTGGATAATGAAAGATCCATTAGATATAAATGGACAGCTGCAAATATCTCAAAATAAGCATCCCCGAACCAAGGCAAAAAACTAAATTCATTTAGCGCCTGACTTGTATCAAACTGTTGAGTGGTCAGCGTCTGTTCACCAGTGGTGCAGCTGAGATTTAAATTCTGGAACTAACCCTTCCAGTTTTAACCTCTGAACCGTCATGGTTCAAACATTTAATTCAAAGTACAAGATGAAGCGTTCTAGTAATTACAAAATTACCACCTCCTGGGGTAATTTTGTAAGAACAAATAATCCTCTGCCAGCTTTGCTGGTACAACCGGACTTTCGGATTCTGGGGCATCCGGGTTTAAACACAAAATCTTTCAGAGTGAGTCGGAGACCTCTGGTCAACGTCTGAAACCGAAAACAAAAACTTTCTTTGGAACGGTAAATATCAACTCTCTAGTGCGCCCAACAAAACTACACGAATTGGGGCGAACATTGAATCAGCAAACAATCCAAATTGTAGCTCTGTAAGAAACCAGGTTGACAGATGATAACACCTTGAACTTTTAAACTACAGACTTTTTAAAAGTAAAACGGACAAAAGAATATTCAAAAATACACCACATCTCGGTGTTGCTTTCGCTATCTCAAAAACCATTCTTGGTTCTATAACTAATGTCCAGCCAGTAAATAATCGACTTATGACACTATCCTTCAAGTGTGCTAACAAAAACTATACATTAATCAATGCACACCTCCCAGTTAACGAAGAAAATAAATCTAACCCTGAAAAAGTAAATAAGTCCTGGGAAATTCTGGAAAACTGGACTATTTCTAAAATTTCCTCTAATCATGTAAAAATCCTATTGGGTGATTTCAACGCCCAGCTAGGGAAAGAAAGAAAGTACAAAAAAACAGTCGGCAGTTTCCCCGCTCATAAATAGACTAACCATAATGGCAGAAGATTGGTTGAATTATGTTCGCAGTTTACTCTAAAAATAATGTCAACCCATTTTAAGAAGAAAATAACAAAACAAAAGACGCGGAGGTGCCCAAACACGTACATGGGTGAATTTCAAATTGACCATATTGCCATTTCGTACCCCAATTATAGAGAGATTTTCAAAGTTCAAAACAGGAAAGGAGGTAACATAGACATGGATCACTAGACTTGACTAGAATCAAACTTAGCTTAAAACCTCGAAATTTTATTCAAAAGACACAATCCTGAAGTTTGACCCTACGAAATAAAAAACCCAATCCCTAACAGAAGAGCTTGATAAACAACCAGCACAGAATTGGCAAGAATTGAAGCAAAAAATTATTAAAACAGTCTTAAACTCGGTCCCTTTACAAAAACTTAGAAAACATCCGTGGTGGGATGAAGTTTGCGAGCAAGCAGTATTAAGGCGAAGTAAAGCATTTAAAGAGTGGAACAGTCAAAAAAACAGCAATAAACTATAACATCTTTTTGAAAGTAAGAAAAGAAACATCGAAGCTAATTAGACCAACTAAAAGAAAATATGAAAACAATCAACTAAATGAAATAGAAAAATATTTCAAAAAAATAACACCCGAAACGTTTAGAAAACATTTAAAACTAAATTAACAGGCTATCAACCCCAAAGTATTTGCTTCCAAAAGGAAAACGGACAATTAGCTCTAAATAACCAAGACAATTGCAAAGAACTTACGAAATATTTTGAACAACTACTAAACTGTCCTGAGCCCTTAAACAGATTACCAACACTAAACACTGGACAAACAAACCCAAATTCATTACCACCGAATGAAGATAAAATAATTAGTCAAATCAAGCGACCTAAAATTAACAAAGGTTCTGATGAAGCTGGAATCACTGCTCAACTTTTGAAATCCGCTGGTCCAGATACATTCAAGGAAATAATGCTCTAATCTATCCACTACATAAGAAAGGAGATAGAACGGATTTAACAACTACAGCGGGATATCTCTTCTCCCAGTTTGTTACAAGATTCAATCTCAATGTCTACTAGACAGAGCATAGAGACAGTTAGAACCTAAAATTGGTGAATATCAAGCAGGTTTTCGACCGGGCAGATCCTGCCCTGAACAGATCCTGAATCTAAAATTGATCCTAAGACATCAAAAACTGTACAATAAAAGTTTCGTCTGTATATTTGTGGATTTCAAAAAAGCATATGATTATATTGACCGCGAATCTTTATTCCAAATCTTGAAAAAACAAGGACTAGATCTGAAAACGCTGGCAATTATTAAAGCCACACTAACACAAGGTCAAAAGTTAAATTCATAGGTGACATCTCAGAGCCCTTCGAAATTAAAACTGGAGTGGGACAATGGGATGAACTCTCGCCACTTTTATTTAACTGTGTTCTAGAAAAAGTAATACAGGAGTGGCGTGAAAAAAAGTGGCCCTGAATATTGACCAGCCCATTAAACTGGGGAGAACCAACATCAAAATTGATTATCTGGCGTTTGCTGATTTGCAATTTTGGCTCAAGATATATTACCGGCACAAAAACAGATTGAAATCCTAAAAGGAACAGCAGAAAGGTAGGATATTTCGTTTGAAAATACACAATACATGACCTGCAACAGACTAAGAACACCATTTCAAAAACATAATATGGTAACATCAGACGAGTCTCTCAATTCAAATATTTGGGTGAAATAATCATGGAAAATGGGTTGGAAAAAGCGGCCAATAAAGGTAGATGTCAAAAAATGGAAACGGCATTGAGACTTACACAAAATATTTACAACAAAAAATGCATATCTGAAAACACAAAACTAAGACATTACAACATATTTATTAAGCCAGAATGTCTATATGGGGCAGAAACGCTCATTTTGAATAGAAAAGAAGGAAAGAAAAATCATAAGAAAAATCTTAGGCCCCAAACAAATAAATAGCACAACATACCGACTTCGAAAAACAAAGAAATCTAACAATACACAGATATACATAGAATATACATATGAGAAACAATCATACAATATGAGAAAAAGAAGACTTAAATTTTACGGACAATAAAACGGATGAATCCGAGTAGGCTAACTAGACAAATAATCGAATTTTATGAAAATAGGAGTAGAGCTAAAGTAGAAATAATGAAATGGATTGCTGCAAATTAAAAAGGACCTAAGATCAGCAAATATTACACAAAGGATAGAGGCTGTTTCAGACACAAGGTTAACGTTTGGAAGTTGGCCAGAGGGAAAAATGTAGGAAGACTGGAACAACTTGGTATGACGAAAGAAAAAAGCTCATAGCGAAAGAATGACATCAGTATGGGTGCAAAGAAAGGCTAACAACAACAAAAGCCTCTAACTGTACTTCGCGTGGTCCACCAGGGCCCATACGTGAATAATAATATATGTCCAAATATGATAACATATGTCCAAAAGTTTGGAAATATTCAAACATTTCGCTTTTTTATTGATTTTAAGTTTTTGTTTTACTCGTTTACGTAATCATCATTTTATTACAACTCTTACTGGTACCAAATAAAACTCGACAACAAATCACCAATATGTGTAAAATTAATTTATTATTTTGGAACCAAAAAATAACAATGTACCAATTGCCTTCAAAAGTAATTTTAAAATAAAAAAGTAGTTTCTCCATGGGTTTGTAAGCATGCCTTTAAACGATTTAGCATGCGGTCGATTAAATGATCAATTTGGGTTTGTGAAATGCTCTCCATTTCTTCACGAGCAGCATCTTTCAGTTCACGCAGGGTAAGAGGAGGATTGTTTCGTTTCTTGATGTGTGTTTTCAGAATATCGCAAGCATGTTCAATGAAATTCATGTCAGGAGAATTTACTGGCCACCTTAACTTGGTTATGCCCTCTTCAAGAAAATATTGTACTGATGCTGTTCGATGAGGAGGTGCGTTGTCATTCATGAAAACAAATCCGTCGCCCACGTGGTTGAGCTGTTTCTAGTCGGGCTTGTCAACCTGGAGCTTTCCAAACTCATGTTCTTCATAAATCAGAAACCAAGCCAATTCTCTTCTCATTGAAGAACATCACGTTATTCCAGTTAACAAACTTACAGTTTTTTGTTGAAAATGGTTAGTTTGGGAACACGTAAAGGTCTCCTCCGATGCAAATTTACCGCTTTCAGTCTGCGTGTTATCGTTTGTCGTGAAACATTTATCCCTTCAAGCCTAACAAGCTCCCTTGATATACCACTTGTAAATTCCAGAGGATTTCTTTGAGCCTTTATCGATATCTGCCGGTCTTCTGCAGATGTTGTACATCGTTTTCTACCACTTCTAGGGCGATCATTTACGTCATTTGTCCCTTGGAATTTTTAATGAATTTTCGATGCAGCACTATTGGAAAAACCTATCCGCGATATCACTTTGATTAAAGCCCTGCTGTAACAAAGCAATTACTCTTGGTCTGTTACCAATGAGATAGCATGCGTCTATGCATTTTTAAACGCACTGAATGAGAATTGAAAAAGAACTGAAATAATGAGTAAATACCAGTATCAACGGAATGGGCAAAAATCGAAAAACCTGTATTATCAGCAAAACAATGCTGTCGGACGCCTCAGGTTTTTTTCTAACAAGAACATTTTTACTGTCGATGCGTCTAAAATAAATATCCATCACAATTTTTAGAGTATCGTAGGCGCAGATATCCTATTTGTAAATATTCCAAACTATTGGACATATGTGTGTAAATTCCATTTTATTTTATCGGGTTGATTCAAATGTTCGTCCCATTTTTGTTTTTTAGAAAACTTGAAATTTACTAAAATTATATTTAATTAATATAGTATTCCACCGTTCTATACGTTGCTTCTGTAAGGCGTTAATACAGGGTGCGACGCCAAAATCCGGACAGATTAAACATTTTTTTCAAACATTTTTTTTTTTCTAAAAATGGAAAAGTATACAAATATTATTGTTTATAGTTTCATATAGAACATATTTACTCTATATATCCGCCCCCTGCTGGAATGACCGCTTCCATTCTTGGAGTCACGGTTCATATCGGCTATTGCCGCTTCAATAGCGGCTCTCAATAAACGCTCCAATCGCGCTCAATCACGCTCCATACATAGAAGTCCCAACGATTTAAATCTGGGCTGTTGGGAGGCCACAATTGTTTGATCAAAAACATGCCCACGTTGTTAAACAACCAATTTTGAACCTAATGACTTATGTGGGACGGTCGCACCGTCCTGCTGGAAAACATATGGCTTTCCAGATGACACACTTTCCATCCACGGCTTCACTACAATTGTCAGAACACGCAAATAAACTTCTTTTGTGACATTTTCCCCTTTGTTAAAGAAATGCGGTGGCATCACATCACCCTCACTGGACACAACACTTAGCACGTGAACATTTGCCGGAAATTTTGTTCTGGAAACAATGCGAACATCTTTAGGGTCATGTGCGAGCCAAGAATTATTCCTTCGATTGATTTTCACATCGACAATAAAAATGTTTTCGTCAGAAAAAACCTGAGGCGTCCGCCAGCATTGTTCCTTAAGGAATACAAAAGCAGATTGCAGGGTTCAACTCGCTTTGTCCTGGCAGTTTCGGAAAGCATATGTCTCAGTTTAATTGTGTAAGACTTATAGTGGAAGTCCTCCTTGACGATTCGACCCATCGTTTTTTCACTCACACCGACCACCGATGACAATTTTCGGGTGAGTTTTCCTTGTTGGTGTTGCAAAACCTTCGTTCGACTTCTTCGACTCACTATACTTCGCCATCACGTCATACACAGTGGATCTTGGATATCCTAAGAACCGAGTGATTTCTGTCGTAGAGCGCCCAGCGCGAACACTTTCTATAATGGCGGCTCTTCGGTTATACTACCCACTTGGTTTCAACATTGCGAGAGGTTTCGAGGTTATGACTGTTTAGTATACGCGTCAAGCTATTTGGACGCCAATCACGACCTCTACAAGTTTTATAAAATGGCGGGAAATTCAAATTGAATTTACCATTTTGGCGCCGCACCCTGTATAAGCCTGCGCTCATAGAAGTTCTTAGGTTACTGGCTAAATAACTGATCCAGATGACTTTTCAACTCGTCCAAGGACGATTAAATTATCTCTTGATGATGCTAACATGGTTAGCGAAACGTACGTCGAGTAGTTCAAAAAAAGTGATTTGGTGTTTAGTGGTATATCTCTTCAAGTGTAGTATTTCACATCAAAGGTTCCAATAGAAGAATTGATCGTCCAAGGAAGATTTTACCATCTAAACTGTTGTGAAGCGATCTAAATAAATGGTAGTCAGAGGGTACAAGATCACGAGAGTACGGTGGATCGACCAAAACATCTCAGTCAAGTTGTCAAAGTTTGTTTTGAGTGGCCAAAGACACGTGTGGTCTAGCATTGTCTCAATGGAATGCAATGTTCTTTCTATTAGCTAATTCAGTCTGCTTCTGGTCGACTGTTCGCTTTAATTCACTTAGCTGTAAACAGTATTTCGCCGAATTAATAGTATGTTTTTCAAATAACAGTTCATAATATACGATTCCCTTCTAGTCCCACCAAATGCGCAAAACCTTCTTCAGATGTAAAGTAACTTTTGCACTGATTAAAGGGGCATACCCGCGATAATACCATGACCTCTTACGCTTGGCATTAGTATACATAAACCATGAATCGATTTCGTTGCGCTTCAATAGATAATTGCAAGCAGAAATTCGGTCTATCAAATTTTTTTTTCGTTAATTCATGTGCCATCCATACATCGGCGTTGCTAACCATTCCATGTTCAACGTGACGTAGTCGTTTTGACACTTGATTGGTTGATTCTAAGAATGTCTTCGACATGAGTAGTATTATGCCGATCACTTTCAATTGGCGTCAATATTTCGTTGCCATCAGCCTTAGATTAAAATTGTTAGATTAAATTAAAAAGATTAAAATTGTTTTCACGATTCTGAATTGAATTTTTAATGCTTAATAAAAATTAAAAACAGAAACATAACGGGTGTCTCGGAATGTTTTTGTTTTGACTTTTACGCGCCAAACATATATAGCGGGGGGAGGGTAGTGGTGTCAAACGCTTGACGGGCTTTTTAAGTTTAGTAGCGATGGATTGTTTCACGGGACCACAGTGTGCATTTTGCGTTGGAGCGTTTTATAAAAACCATTCCAACACCATTATAGGACACATTTTAATTTAGCGAACATGAGAAATGTGCCAAGGGCAAATTTAATCAAGCATTGGATGCGCAAGTTTGAAGAGACTGGAAACACAATGCCAGATAAATCAACAAGGACATCAAGAACGAGCACGAATATTGACCGCGTTCGTCAGTTATTAGAGACGATCCACAACAGTCCCTACAACACCGCGCAGCTTCTCTACATTTGCACAGATCTACGATTCATCGCATAATTCGCAAAGATTTACATTTGCACCTCTACAAAATTGTTATTGTGCAAGAGATGAATCCCGATGATCTAGCTAAACGAGTCGAATTCTGCAGGACAATGAAAAATCGTTTTAGCTTCAGTTTAACACCTGCTGATTTTTTCCTATGGGCCTACTTAAAAAGTAAGGTTGTCAACCCATTATTATCCAACTTAAATGTTTTAAAGCAAAGAATATCAGACCAAGTCTACGCGATTCCAAGAGCGATGCGCCAACGAGTGATTGAAAATGTCAATTCCAGGCTAAAAGAGTGTAAAAAAATGGTTCTTTTTCATATATAAAAATTCAAGAAATACTCTGTAATTTAACAGCAATTAAAAAAGTTTGAATTAATTCTGATGTTTTATTTTTTAAGTATCAAAAACGATAAACATTCTGAGACACCCTATATAACACATTTTTTTTCGGAAGTACTCGCTGAAATTCCTGACAAACATCAAAACTTTAAACCTATGAAGTAGATTACACTTCGGTTTTGCGACACAATACTATCTAGCGCCAAAACGGGGCGAACTTTTGCATCAACCTCATAAAAACCTGTCTTAACATTTTGAAAATTGCATGTTGATATATAAATATGAAATCATTGGCCTTGAATAGTTCTGCTTGTGCCATAAATTAAAAGCATAGCAAAGATATTTTTATACAGTACCGCTAAATATACATTTGTAACAATAAAAATCACAAGACTTCGTGGAGCATCAAAACGCCAACTCATCCATTTAAACAAAGAAAAAAATCTCGAATTCATTATAATCTATTCAGGGCATTATAAATGATCCGCAATCAATATCGAAAGATATTAAAACCCATGACCGGAGAGTTTATAAGCGTAAAATTACGGACAAAAAAAACATAGACGCATTCTAAGACTAAACAGTTTAATAGTAGATTAAGTTAAGACTTAAATAGATCTGGCTTTAATTTAAACCATATCCTAAGTTTGCATTTGCCGCTATTTTTAAACCAGACAGTGTTCAGGGTCTTTTTATTTACTGGTTTAGCTTGGGGAAGCAAAACGCCACCCATCTACATCTTGTTTAATCTCAGAACCATATTTAAAATACCGCGTATTTATTTTATTTTTATTTTTGTTTTTCTTCACAACCACAAAAAATACTATATTATTTCATTCAATGACACAGGTCGACATGATTTTTGTAACATTGATGAGAATGCTCTTTTTGCGTTTCATTTAGTTAGTTATTAAAACACCTTTTCACAGAAATGGCCTAGCACGTCCCATTTTCAAGTACCTACTTCTTTATGTCATCAAATATGAACAGTATCAGTGGAATATTTGTGGGGATTTAAATGAGATAGATATATTGTGAGGGCTTTAAGGAGGTTTAACAAAGTATTGCTGTTTTTTGGTTCTATGGGACAGTAAGGCAACAAAAGAACATTACACTAAGAAATATTGGCCTCATAGAACTTCGTTTAAACCTGGTACTTCAAACATAAAATATGCCCCCTAATAACCCAAAAAAGGTGCTTTTTCCGTCTCTCTAACCAAACCTTAAACCTACGTGGCCTTTAGAGCTGCTGTATATATAAGAAATGACTCCCATACACTTCAGTAAATTAAACATTTTAGTAAAAACTTTCTCTAGTTTTACATAAAACTTGCTGTTGTTGTGTTGCTCCTTTGGGGTTTTCCTACAAAGGTCATAAAAACAACAGTTATTTCTCATATTACACATAAAATTGTTCTGTACTTATTCAAACGATATTTGACATGATTGAAAATACACTTTTTAAAATAATACATGATTTAAAATAATACCTCGTAAAGCACAGAGTTGTTTTATGAGGTAAGTTCATGAATTGTTGCTCAGGAATTGTTGAACAGAGAAGCAAACAGAAAACAATAAGCACAAGATTTTTGGTTTGGTTTATCATTGATAAATTCACAGGATGGATTATATCTACGTGATAAATGAATTTCGTTGTAATGCCCCGTCAGATTAGGGAATAAAAAAATCCATATAATATTGGCTCCTCGCAGCAAAAAATTGAAATAATTGTTGCTATGATCGTGCCGTTGGGAAAAGTATCCAGAAACTTTTTGAAAGCGATATCACCATACGTCACCATTCCATATTTAATACTTTAAAATCTAGATCAAAGTGACGGATGCAGGTTTCGTTCACCATCACACTTTAATTTAATTTAATAATTTGCCTTCGCAGTTATTTACCTAAAGCATTGTGCCATTTGCCTAAAGCCAATTAGCTATTATTTTCTGTTGCTTCCAAATTTCTGACATGTTGTCCGACAAAGCCCCTCCCCACTTCCTCGTCCATTTCTTCTTTAGAAGTTCCATCTTTTTCCCATCCGTCCTTCCGCACTTCAGAACCCTTGATTATTTTATGAGGTAATCGCTCCATATGCCCAAGCTATTATATTCATTCATTTTATTCAATCGTTTATTCTGCTTTTCTTTCATATTCAATATCTATAATTATGATCCGTACAACACTGTTGGTTTATAAATCCCTGGTATATTCTCATTTTTGTCTTTCTCAATTTATATTTCGATTTGAAGACTTACTAGTGATTCTACGCTTCTGTCCCTTTTGCCATTCTTGTATTAATTTATTTTCTGTCTTTATTTCTGTTATTAATGTTGGTTCTTGAGTAATTTATCGATTATTCAGTTTTTATGGAAAATTTGGTGTCATCTCTTTATCACATATTTCGATTTTATGGATTAATTTCTAGTTCTTTAAATTTTGCTTTGAACTATAATCTTTTAATGGCTTCTGTATTTTTCTTTCTTACTTCTAGTAAAAATTACCAACTAGTTTCTTGCCAATTGTTAACCAGATATACCAAACATTAGTATAGCTTATAAATTGTTCCTTTAATGTGGATATTATTTTCTGTTAGAATTACTTCTAGAGTTGTTGAACAATGTTGTTTACCATGTTAGTCACTTTGTAGGATACCATTTCCGTTTACAAAGCTTTCTGATACCATTCCATTTATAAAACTTTTTTTGTAGTTTCCATCGTTATTTTCGCTAGTCTCGTTAATTTTGTTTGTACTCACAATTTTCTTATATTGAAACATATTTCTCTATTTAGTCTACCGTACGCTTACTTAAAACAGTCACTAGTTCCAGTTCACACTTATATAGTCCGATCTTTATTAGTTTCTAGTACACTTATAGACAATTTTTCTGTAATTTTGACATACTGTAAGATCCCTCTTCTTGATTTCCTTCCGAACATAATATATCAACTGATATAAATCAATAAAATGGCTGGGAGCAAATCAAACCGATTCGACAATAAATGATGGTCCAAAAGGTTGTTAACTTCTTGAAATTGAACAAAAAAAATAAGTTGATCAATTTGAATGTCTCCTCTTCGAGATATTCAATTTTCCCGGGCCTAAATACCTGGTCATTGAAGCCCAAACTGCGACCTTCGAACTATGCAGAGGCCTTTCGTGTTTCTTTTTAGGGTTTTCTCCACACCAGTAACGACAATTTTGATTACTGACATGGACATTAAGGTGAAATAGTGGCTCCATTGTTGTTACGGCAATACTCGCGCACACAAAACGAGCGTTCCTCTACCGTGTAGCGCTGCATGGTGACTAAATTTCCCTGAGCCGTACTATCGTTTAAGAACAATCCCACCTTCCTACTCCTCCTACCAAATTTTCCACAGCGCAACCAAACATTAAACATTTTTTAGACTACCCTGTACTAATGCGTGAACTATGGTCAATATCATTGAAACAGTACATCACATTGACTAAGGGCCCGAATATAATTTGTAAACACAAAAAGTTGACAAAAGAGAAATGTGGACAGAAATGACACTCTGTCCACATCCTTTTAAAAGATCATTTGAACAAATGTAAGATTTGTTCCCGTATTGTTCAGTACTTGCTAAGTGAATTTTCATTTCAACGACACCATTCCAAAACGGGTAATGTTTTTCCGCTTGGTGGCGAAATGCTTTTTCATCCATACGTAACTTCGTTAGAGTGAAGACATTAGCAGAGAGGACCTTTATTTTCAAACGTAGCGGAGAGTCGCCGAATTTGGACCACCACCTAGATTGGACCACCACTCTATCTAGACCGGATAACACATATATGCCCTAATATGGACACTATATTGAACATTAGCTTAAACTACGTTGCTGCAAAAATTAGTAATGCAGTACATTGTTTGACAGTGGAGACAGAGGAGAGTTAGTTTTAATAGATCTGAACTAAATAATTTAACACACAATGAAACACTTTTGGTCATTGTTAAAGTAAATAACAACAAATTGTATTATATTATTTAAAAGCAAATTTATTCAGGTACAAATTAGTGTGATAGTGTTATTAGCACAAGTTAAAAGTAGGGTTATGTAGTATATTTTGGCATTATGAGTCAAGTTGCTTAGATTGGACCATATCGCAGTTACCCAAAATGGACCGGTTCAATTTAGGCAACCCTGATAAATTACAATTCCGAATTAATCTTTTATGTCTTTTAGGGTCCATATGGCTAAAAGAGGACATTACGAACGTTGGTCCGAAAGTAATTTATTAAAGGCTGTTGCAGCTTATAGAAATGGGGATACTGGTTTTAACGAGTGTAGTTGTATTTATCATGTACGCGGATAAAAGAAATACTACTGGAAATAAAGTGAAAGCACTTGGTAGACAGCCCACATTTACTAAAGACATGGAAACAACTCTAACCAAACATATTCTTCAACTTGAAGAATATTTTTTTGGTTTGACTATTCGAGAAAACTAGCTTTCGAAGTTGCTGAAAAATACTCTTTGCCACATACATTTAATAAAGAAAAGAAAACAGCAGGCAAAAAGTGGTTCTACTCATTTATGCGCAGAAATCCACAGCTGTCAATACGAAAACCTGAAGGTACCTCAATGGCAAGAACACAAGCCTTCAATAGAGAGAACGTACATCATTTTTTTGATATTTTAGAAAAAACTACGGACAAGTTTAATTTCACCGCAGAAACTATTTTTAATGTCGATGAATCGTGATTTTCGACAGTACAAAAAAATCTACAAAAGGAGGTTTTTTTGTAAAGGTAAACGCCAAGTAGAAGGCGTAACAAGTGCTGAACATGACGTTTTTACAACTAGTGTTTGCGTAGTCAGTACTGCTCGGTTTTATGTTCCTCTGATGATCATTTTTAAGAAAAAAAATATCAACAAAGGTCTTCAAATTGTCACTATATCAGAATCAGGTCACATAAATCCGAATTGTTTGTTGAGTGGTTGAAGCATTTCAAAAATCATGTAAAGTGCAATCAAAATAAGAAAGTCCTTTTACTGTTTGATGGCCATACGACTCATAGCAAGAACTTAAACGCTTGTACCTTTGCTAGAGAAAATGGAATAGTATTACTGCAGTTGCCTGGACATACCACCCCTAGTTTGCAATCTCTAGATGTTGCTTTCTTTGGGCCGCTACAGAAATATTTTGTTCAGGCGCAAGAAACTTTTCTCCGTCAATATAAAGGTGATAAGATATATCAAGCTCAAATTTCTAAAGTACTAAATGAAGCATATGGCAGAGCAGCAACTGTGGCAGTAGCTGAAAAAGCCTTTCGTGCCACTAGTATTTGGCTAGTTAACAGATATGTCATTCAGGATCACCGGTTTTCACCATCAAATATGCTACAACCTCAACATTGTGGTAATGTTACTGAAATTGAAATAATTAATGGAAATTCAACAAGTACGTCAATACCCAATGACAGTGAAAGCGGCAGTGATTCCGCTGTTATTTATATTTCTCAGGAGAAAAAGCGTAAAAACTTTGAAGATAATCTTCATAAAATATCACAACTACCAACACAAAATCCAAGCCAGGTCCATCGTCTTCTCGAGCACAAAGAAGTATTGCTCAGAAAGCACAATTATTATCAACTATTGATGACGTTCTGGGATTAAAAAGTAGCATCGAAGAAAAAATTAAAAAGGCAAAACCACAAAATATTGGGAAGAAAAGATGTGGCAAAGAAGAGAAGATTATAAAGAAAAAACAAAGAGTACAACTGAAAACTACATGGTTATGTTCCATATGTGATAAAATAGGGGAAGAGATGATTCAATGCATTACATGTCATGCTTGGGTTCATACAAAATGTGCTGGTGTGAGTCCAAAGATCAAGAAGTATTTTCGTTTTAATTGTATGTAAGAAATATTGTTGTGTAGTAAATATTTTTCAAATATAAGAAATATGTTTGTTTAATTTACATCTTCCGGTCTTTTGTTCATTTTCAGGCAAACCCAGAGTTTTATCACCTTTTTTGGTAAAGATGGGTTTTATTGCATTTGATCAGATGCCGAATATATTTAATTTTTCCGCTTAAGGACACTGGGTTGTGTTTAAGGGCAACAACACGTAACCGCCCGATATGCGAAAATGGTGGTGCATCTTTAGAGATGACTTCATTTCAGTATTTGAAACCAACATTTTCATTTATGCTGTGAACAAGTGTCGTGTGGTGTTGTTCCCGAATAAGTCCAAGGGTGAGTGTATCACTGAACACTTTATTATCTATTAACTTTTATTAGTTGTGAGTGTAAATGTATCACTGAACACTATGTTTTCTATTAACTTTAGTTAGTTGTGAGTGTATCACTGAACACTTTGTTATCTATTAACTTTTATTACTTGTGAGTTTGTCACTGAACACTTTGGTTTCAATCGATTTATATTAGTCTTGAGATAAATTTAAAGCTCAATTATTTCCATTATTTCTTATTTAATGTTCTGATTAGTATTGAATGATTTCTATTTAAGTAAATATCCAAACATTGCTTGAGTAGTGGCATCAGCATATTCATATGATTTATAATATAATTGAGAGAGATATCCATGGTATTGTCGCGCGTTATTCTCTTTAATACCATGAAGTGGGTAAATGCTGTTTTGCTTTTCTAGTATCTGTAACGGATGCATCGCGCGTTTTCTTTTGGACCCATTGCAAAACTCAGTACTAGAGGTTACACCGTAGGGCGTGGTTGGATATCCACTGTTTTGTTAGCTCTTTGGTTGGATATCTCGTGCGTTTTTTCCTTGATACCCCGTTCATACCCGAAGCTGGTACTGTTGTGCGTTTTTCCCCTCAGTGCCAGGAATAATACCCAGTATAATTTTATTATTGATTGATCAAATTATCATTTTTAAAATAATAATTTGTACTGAATTAAATTGATAATTTGCAATGACTGTTTGCAAATTAATAAATACTGAGAGATCCATGGTATTGACGCGCGTTTTTCCCTTCAATGCCATGAAGTGGGTAAATGCTGTTTTGCTTTTCTAGTATCTGGAGTGGCTACATCGCACGTTTTTCCGTTTGTACCCATTGCACAACTCAGTACTAGAGGCTACACCGTAGGGTGTGGTTGGATATCCATTATTTTTCGTTTTGTTAGCTCTTTGAGTGGGTATCTCGTGCGTTTTTCCCTTGATACCCCGTTCAGACCCGAAGCTGGCACTGTTGTGCCTTTTCCCCTCAGTGTCAGGAACATTACCCAGTTTGATATTCGATTATTGACCGATAATAGTATCGTGGTTCCAGTTATGTAGAGAATCTCTATTTGAATGTATGTTGATTGCTATCATGGGTGTTATAACTGAGGTTCTAACGAATATCTCTTGTTGAGTTTGTAGACAGCCTCGTAATAAAGTATGATTTGTATCAAACCGATAAATTTAAAGTAACAGATAGTAAACAGATAATAGTTTGATGGATTCGGAGTGTTCAGGGTTACTTTTATTTCCAGATAGTTAAAGCTGCAATTATTGGAAGCCACCACCATGCTCGTCAAGCTCATGTACCTAACTAGCCGCCCAGTTAGAGCAATTGCTGTTAAGCCATCCCAATTATTACTAAGGAGATATGTCTATATGTCTCTATATTATATATATGTTTAAAAAAAATAATCCTTTCATTTTATATGATGTGATTTTTAATCCATGTGTTACATGTACTTCATTGTTCATTCTAAGGAACCAATGATCCATCGCAAGAAACCGGTTTCCTTGGATGGGCCGAACACTCAATTTTTGAATATTAATTTTTTATGATAAAAATAAGTAAAAAAATAAAATAGTTATGTTAGTTTGAAGATTACAATAGTACAATTAATTTCCACCTAAATGTTTTATTAAAAATGCTTTTTCAAGCTCATATATAAAAAAATGTTTAAGTGGTCCAAATTCGGCAACTCTCCCCTAAATCTCAGATATTATTTAGATAATCACTGACATTTAAACTGTGATAAGACTAAACGTTTTCTGTGAAACATTCATGTTAAACATTCAAGATATGACTAGAATGTAACAAAATTATTTGCGTTTTTTTTTCTTGTTTATAAGTCAAGAATTATACTTTACTCCGGTTTATTCCGGCTTCAACTTTTTGCTCCGATAAATAAACATTCCTTCTTCAGTATTAAAGTGTACGAAATATTCAGTCGGCGGTTTTTAACCAAAAACATTAAAATGAGAAAAATATGCCGTGAAATTAGGGCAATTTTAAAGTATTATTTGAAAAAAGCCTTCAAAGCGATTGACGCCACTCGTGAGATTTGCGAAGTAGAGGAGGAGGTGCCATATCAATCCGCACTATTCAGGTCTGGTTCAAAAAGTTTCGGAATGAAAACAGGAGTTTTAAAGGGGAAGATCAAATCATATTGAGTTAATGCCTGAAGATAGAACGATACATGCAGAACTCTACTCAGCTCAACTTGAGACAGTATTTTGCCTCAATTTGAGTAAGTGTTCTGGCCGAAAAATATCCAACTTTGGTCAACTATAAAAAAGTCCTCCGGCAGCAAGACCATACAAGACCTTCACATCTGACTACCTCAAAAATTATCGAACTGGACTTTGAACTCCCTCACCCAGCATACCGTCCCGACCTCGCCCCATCCGAGTGCTACTTGCTCAGGTCCAAAGCTCACTTTTTGCAAAGAAAAAAATGCAAAACTGAAGAAAAGGTAAAAACTGACTTCGTCGCCTCCAAAGACTCATCGTGGTATCGAATAGAGTTACTGGTTCACCGATGGGCTCTGTATGGGTTACTGACTCAACGAATAATTAAGTACCTCAAAAATGCAAATACTTTTGTTACACCTTAGTATATGAAAACTTGGAATAGTCAAGAAGCTTAATTGACTTAAATGACTGAAACGATTTTTTTCGTGCGATGTGTTACTTACTCAAACAAACTGTTCTTTACTCAAACAAATAATTTTAACGAAGAAAACTTCTAACGATGAACTAATAAAAATTGATTATGTACAAAAAGTTAGCCAAAAAAGATAATATTCGAATTAGACTAGGACAGTACAGATCAACGTAAAGGTCGATTTGTACTGAAAACCGGTCATTCCTAGGAAGAAGATTGGCCATATTTTCGAAAAGCACGATGCTAGAAGTACTACAGGTAACTTGGCTGCATCTAAAATATAACCCAAATCGTGCATTCTCAGATACCAGACTGTATCACCTATCCTAGTAAAACTTGTTTGATAAGTTATGAACTAAAAAGTCTGCATAATTCGATTCTACTCAATCGCACACACATACTTAAAAGTATTTCTAAATTTACAAATAAATGCTTGCTTTAAAAATCTCAAAAATTGAGACAAATCAGATTTCCTTAGGAAGAAAAAAATATTTACTTTCGTCGTTGATTCTGACGCTGTCTTTTATATCCAAGAAACCAAGCCTTTCTGTAAGTTATTTCAAAAAACCGTTATTGTATTTTAATAGACTCGGCTGTTACGTGCCTACTTACATTGACCTATGCGTTTATTTTCTTTAATTACTAGACGTAAAACATTCAAGATCCGCGCAAATAACAGTAGCAATACTCACATGTTTATAAATAGCAGACAAAATCATTCAACAAACCCAGAAATAACTAACCTTTTTATCCACTTTGAGATAAGCTTGTTCAAACGTTTTTTCTTTCCCATTATCCTACCTAACAACACTTGTATTGTATCGAGTTATTATTTTTTCCTTTCGAAATAATAACAACTTTCGCGCGTGTCGTAGTTGCACTAAAATCGGATTGAGAATGATACAACATCGAAGAGAGAGCGCGAACTTAAAGAATTCCCGTATTCCCGATTTATTTTTAGATACCCTATAAGCAATGCGCCGTAAACCTTCTGCATCGGAAGCCAAAATAAGATGATCCGAATATTTTGAATGGAAGATGATACAAAATAATGCATCTAAAAAATAACGACGATCATTTAAATGACAAAGTTTATTAAACAGTCGCATCCATATACATTTCAGTTGGAGAAGAGAACTATATCGAGGTTTTAAAATTATACCATGATGGTTTATGATTCTAAAAACATCAATATGTGAATGTATAAATAATGTATAATAGAGTTTTCATTCACTTAAATAGTCACATTATTAAGGAGTACCATAAGCTAATGGTTAGTTAATTAAGTTATTCCATTTACTTATAAAGTGCTTCCCAATAGGGACGATAGGATTTTGACAGCTAATTGGGGCCATATTTAATATCCAATTCTTGACATTTGCTGTCAATTGTTATCAGTAAGGTTTGCCATTTCATCATGAACCAGTTTTCGTTGCCACAACGTTTGGAAATTGCCCAAACATTTTATCAACAACAAACAAAACAAAAGTTTTGTTGTATTTCGTTCAAAACACAGTTGTCATTCTGCTCCTTCTTATCAGGCCATCCGCCGTATAATTGATAAGTTTGAATGTGAGTTTAATCTTCATGGCCAAAAGCCGCCGTCACAACTTCGTAGTGGCCTTAGTGAAGAAAATATCGCGGCTGTTCGTGAAAGTGTTGCCGAGAACGATAATGTGTCTGTTCTGTGCCGTTCTCAAGAATTGGGCTTATCCAGAATAGCAACCTGGCGTATTTTGCGTTTCGATCTCGGTTTACATCCATACAAGATTGTATTGGCACAAGAACTTAAGCCAACTGACCATCGATTAGGTCAGGAGTTCGCAGAGTGGGCGTTGGAAGCAATGAAAAACGATCCGGATTTTTATCGCAAAATCATCTTCTCCGACGAAGCTCATTTTTGAATAAACGGCTAAATAAGCAAAATTGTCGTTATTGGTGTAAGTCAAACCCACAAGTGATTAATCAGGCTCCATTATATCCCGAAAGAATTACTGTTTGGTGTGGATTATGGTACGGTGGCATTATCGGGTCATATTTCTTCAACAATGCTAAAGGACGGACCGTCACTGTGAATGGCGAATGCTATCGTGCCATTGTATCTTTGTCTTTGACTTTAATCTCTTTAATCTTGGGTCTTTCCCAAAATTGATTAAATTGATGCTGATGAATTATATTTTCAACAAGACGCATTACGATGGATTTATTGAGCAATCAATTCGGAGAATCGGTAATTTCCCGGAATGGTCCTTGCAACTGGCCACTAAGATCTTTAGACTATTTTCTTTGGGGCGATGTTAAATCACATATTTCCTAATCTAATAAAACCCATGAGCACCATTTTCGGCCGAATTTTCTGTGTTTTATTTCGAATTCAAATTCGCTGTTATTCGCTGTTATTGGGAAACCCTTTATATCCACTGTTGTATGCTTTTGTTCATACAAACATACAAGTATTAGCCTTTGCAGATAATCTAAATATTATAACTAGAACTAAAAGAAACATGATACAGGCATTCCTTGCACTTGAAGAGGTTGCAAATTAAGACACAAAAGATGGAATACATGCAAGCAGGAGTATGTACTGAAAGACTGCGCCCGCTTCAGAATCTAACCACAATATTGAATCCGTGAATGAGTTTGTATAGCCAGGTTCTCAAGTTTTAAATAACGATACGATGCGCAATACGGTAGCAAATAAGACCTACTTCGGATTAGTCAAGCATTTGAAATGTTGTATTAAAAATCAGCAAATGTAAAATATATACAGGATTTTCCAATAAGAATCAGAATTGAGGTCATAAAAAACATGTATTAAAGAAATATGTAAAGTATCTTAATAATTTTTAAAATATGACCCACCTGCATCAATACACGGCTGCCAGGTTTTTCAGTCTTCATACACCCTTTAGTCCGCAACAGCAAGGCAATTCAAGCACTCCGTCGAAGCCTTTTGGACTGCCTCAATCGCCCCGAAACTATATCCTTTCAGGCTCCTCTTTATCCGAGAGAACAAAAAAAGTCTGGGGAAGTCATATCTGGACTATAAGGGGGTTGCGGCCGCGTTGCCACGTTGTGTTTGGCCAGTGTCTCTCTCACAATTAGTGGCGTGTGACTGAGCGCTTTGTCATGATGGAGCATCCAGGAATCGGCGATCTCTCTTTGGTCGCGGCGGACCCTCATTCTCAAACTTTCGAACACTTCTGAGTAAAATTTGCCGTTCGCTGTTTGGCCATCGGGCACAAACTCCTTGTGGACCACACCTCTTACATCAAAGAAAACAATGAGCATCCATTTCACTCTTGACTTGCTCATGAGATACGTTTGTGTGCCACTTAGAACTTTGCCTTTTGGTCTCCGGATCATACTCGAAGGTCCAAGTTTCACCACCGGTTATCACTCTGTTCAAAACATTTGGATCGGTCTCCAAACGTTCCAACGGTTCACGGCAAATCGTCACATGGTGTTCCTTCTGCTCGTCTGACAAAACGTTTTGCACTATTTCGCGCAGACCTTTCCCATTTGCAAATCATCGGTTACAATTGAATGCACAGTTGATTTTTGACAATCAGAGTTCAGAAATTCTCGCACTTTGGTCCGATTTTCATCGGTTCGGGCCGAGATCGGACGTCCAGCGCGTTGTTCGTCTTCAACGTTTTCCCGGCCTCCTTTGAATCTTTTATGCCACTCAATACCACGTGTTCTGGACATGGTTTCTTCCTTGTAAGACTAACGGATCATGTAAAAAGTCTCCGTAGTGAATTGGTTCAATTTCACGCAAAATTTGATGGCACACAGCGGTGTGTTTCTCGATGTTTTCTTGCATCTTGACTCTCGACACGAACTTACGTTCAGTTCTTGCACAACCTACGCACACTAAATTTTCGGAAAGAACGGGTCCCGGTTTCCTAGGTTACCTGACATCAGCAACCCTCCAATATCACTTATATAAACCACCATCCACCCCTTCCTCTTGGCAGAAATAAATCAGTTCCGATATGCATTGGACTAACCTTATAAGATATTAATTAGACCTGTGCTAACTTATGCTTCGGAAACCCGGGTAATTACACAAACGATAACAAACTATTAGGCACATTCGAGAGAAAAGTGCTCAAGCATAATTACGAGGAATCCAGGAGAAAGGACAGTAGCGTAGACGATATGACTATGAGGTATACATAGAATATCAGGACACCGATAGAGTTAGCTTTATCAAAGTTGGAAGGCTGAGATGGATAGGCCATGTTGAAAGATCAAGCAACAGTAATGCCACTAACCAAATAATTTATTACGTCCTATTAGGCAAAAGACTCAAAGGCCTAAAATGCATTTTATGGAGTAAAGATTAGACGACATGAACACACTTAAAAAAGCAAATTGCAAAACAAAAGCCAGAAACAGGAACCAATGGCGCGACAACCTACGACCCTTTAAGGGATCGTAGGGACCCCCGGGAAGGGGGCTATTCCTGGAAGCAACCTGCAACACAAACTGTTAGGAAAATAGGGAGTGTGAAGTGAAATGTGAAGAAATGAAACCTCTTGATAAAACTGATCATGTACTAGATGGGGCAAGTGTCACGCTACCATTTTGTTTAGACGCCCTTTCTTTTTGTGATATTTGTGAAAGTGTAAGCGTGCAAGTTTTATTATGGATAAATACACGCAAAAATATGCAGTGGAATTGTTGAAATTTACAAAGAAAAAACCATTATAGCAACTTAACGACGAAAATATCCTAATCGCCCAGCGCCCCATAAAACGACAATTTATCCTTTATTCAAGCAATTTCAAGAATTGGGGATAGGCGCCGCATCAGAGGTCTAAGAACATCCCAAAGCTTTGAAAATATTGTATGTCCACATGCGTGCAATATTTCCTCCATAAAAGTCCCAGAAATGTCGATATATATATATATATATATATATATATATATATATATATATATATATATATATATATATATATATATATATATATATATATATATATTAAGCGTACCGAAAAGTAATCAAAATCTTTTCGATGAGCTTATTCAGTCAGTTTGTGTCGAGACACGGCCCTGCAAATACGGAAGTTTTGTTGTTACGTTCAAGTTTGATTGTAATTTTTATTTTTCGGTTAAAAAGTTTTTGTTCTGCCAAGGAGGAAAAATGTCAAGACCAACAATAGAAAAAGCACACTTACCTCATTGTATGCTATTTTTGTTCGATCAAGGAATAAAGGCAAACGAAGCAGTGAAAAAAATTACGTATACTTACGGGGATGTTCTGAAACTAAGCAAGTGCCATAGATGGTTTAAAAAGTTTAAAAATGAAAATAAGAATCTCAAAGATGCCGTACGAAAAAGACGACCCCAAAAATTAGATGATGATATTCTGAAGGCTATGGTGGATTCACATCCTCATGAAACGATTGAGGAATTATCACTGAAGATTGACTGTCCATGGTCCACAGTTCAGTATGATCTTCGTCATATAGGAAAATTGTACAGGCAAGGAATTTGGGTTCCTCATGATTTGATGGAGACGGCACTCGATCAACGGCATATCATCTGCGCGTCTCTTTTGTCTCGGTATGAAGCCGATCCATTTTTGCGACAAATTGTAACTGGAGATGAGCGTGCTATTTTCAATTCACTTAAGATTACTGATTATAAGCTGTCGTCAATATAGTCCAGTAAAGGGGGATTTTAAATGTCCATATCTAATGGAAACCTACAATTTTGACACAAAATTAGTTTTCATATGTAAACCCAGTACCAATAGTCGAAAATGAAAAATTGAATTGCAGGGGTTGTAAAAAAAAATAAAAACCACCCCAAAAATCGCTTTTTTGCAAATTTCTCGAAAAATATAAAAGTTAGTTAAAAATTGTTTAAACAAAATCGATAGATAATAAAATTATCTACAGAATCGTCCTAAATCACTTTCCGCGAAATTTCAATAGAAAATGAGATATTTGCAATTGAAAACGGGCTGCTATCTATAAAATACTCAAATAGGAAAAAAATCATAAAAATAAACAACATAATATTTTTACACGTTTCTTTTTTCAGTTGTATTTCCTTAACACAACCAATTTTTCTAGAAAAAAAAAATTTTTTGGTAAACTTTTTGAAAAGTTATAAACAGTTACATTTTTAGAGTTACATTTTTTATGGTTCAAATTAAACAAAAACATTTTTTTCTGTCTTGTTATAATAAATGAAAGTTTATCATTATTGTTCTCATTATTCTCAAGCGGCATTCCATTTTTACCTGGTATAAAATAAAAATCTCCCAGGAGTCTACGCCTTTGGAACTCAGGACTAGAGGGAGAAGAAATATGTACTGTACTCTGTCACTCTCACGGAGGCACATGCTATTCATATGTATTTCTCTTATTGTGTCTTAGTGGAATAAAGATAGCACTTTTACTGGCTTTGATATATTAAATGATTTCTTATTTTGTCAATCTTTTTTCATGGAACTCTAAAATTTTGCAACTGATGGAATCAAATAATTATTTATAAACTCTCGAGTTTGTAATATATTATCGTTTTATGCAGCTCAATAATATATTTAACTGATCAACTGTGAGTGGTTAATAATAAAACTACAAACTGCGAAATTGTGCACACTTTGTAATCTGCCTCTTTTAAATGAAACAGATAAAGTTATTGCAGTAAAAAAAATTAGCTAGCCCAATTTTTTATTGGACATTTATCATTTATCATTAATTAAAAAAAGTAAATCAAAACATGATAATAAATATAAACTGTCGAAAATAAAAAATCATTTGAATTTCATGATGGTACGTACAGTTTAAAATTTCTTTTTTACATTTGGCGCAATCAAGCAAGTCATGTAATTTCATGATATTCAGATCATTGGAGGACAAATTATCGTACTTACCGTGTCGAGTTTTATTTTAAACTTGGTAAAACATTTCATTACAAAGATTTCAATTAATGAAACAAGTGTATGGTGAGCATTACTTATCCCGTGGCAGAGCCCACGTGTGGTTTAAACGATTCAAAAAAGTCATAAGGTCATCAAGGTCGGCGAACATCCTGGTCCGAAAAATTCCGTGGTTACTCAAAGTAACACTGAAATTGTGCGTGAATTTATAAAAAATAAGCCAAAATATTCGTTGCTATAGATCAAACTGGAATCGAACATGTCCAAATATTCAATTCATCGAATTTTGACCGATCATTTGGGACTTCGGAAAGTTTGTACACGCTTTGTTCTACACAAATTAACTGACGACCAAACTTCAAGTACAGCATTGTTACTGGTGATGAGACGATGTGTTTTCAATATAATACAGAAAGCAAATGTCAAAGTGCCGAATGAAAACCCACCCCCCACGAATGAACACCCTTCTCGAGAACTCAAAAATTAAAACAATGCTGATTTGTTTCTACGATTCAAAGGGAATTGGGCACAAGGAGTTCGTTACACCTGGTCAAACGATCAATGCTGTATTTTATCTTGGTGTTACAAAGCGTCCGTTATTACGTATTCATCGTGTTCCGCCACAATGCCAAAAATAAGGCAGCTGACGCTTGTTGCACGATGATGACCCGTCCCATCGCTCCAGGCTCCTCACTGATTTCTCTATCAAAAATGGCATTTTAACCATCAATCATTCACCACCCTCGCCTGATGTGGCTCTCTGCAACTTTCACCTCTTCGAAAAAATCTATTTTTATAAGGACAGCTTTATACCGACATTGAAGCCATTTAAAAGGTGCCGACCACCGTCCTGAAAGACATATCTTTGGCTGAACTCAAAAAAACTTTCATCAACCTAATTGACCGTGCAAAACGTTGTATTGAGGCACAAGGAGACTATTTTGAAATTAAAATAATGCGTTTTACCGAAAAAATTAATATATCATTAATATATAAGTCCTGTTCTCGGTGAGGCGCACCTTGTATATATGTATAAATCATCATCATTATCATGATCATTAGCCCGTGTCAATCCACTGCAGGATGAAAGCCTCTTCAGCATGCTTCCAACTCTTGCGGTCCTGTGTTTTCCTCTGCCATCCGGGTCCAATGTGAGGTCATCAGTCTATCGTATTTCGGTCTTTTCCGTGGACCTTTGCAGTCAAGCGGTATTCAGTCCAAGATAGCCTTGGTCCATCTTTCGTCTCATCACCTCACTACATGTCATTAGCTGCATTTTTGCACTAGCTGCATGTTGAATGGGCGCGTTTCTTCTCGAATACGTTTTCTTATAGTTGTGCAAAGCTCAACGTACTCAACTCTGTCAAAAAGATTGCCTGCATTCTTCATTGTCCGTCGTTTTTTCATTAAATTAATGGTCTCAATGGAGATTTTTGACTGTTTGAAACATTTATCTTCTTGTGCCATTAAAGCAGCCGTTTCACGCCCATTGTTAGCGATTTCTTCATATTGGTCTGTAATTTCCACCTACTCTGGGTCTTGCAACACAGCAAAGCGGTTCGACAGAGCAATCTCAAAATCGTTACCCCTCTCCAGCAGCTTCCCAGAATCCACATTGCCCCTTTTTGATATTATCATTATTTTGCGCTCTTTTGGGCAGTTTATGTTAATCTTTGCTCATACCATTCGGAGGTCACTTTCAACATTAAAATTTCTTACTTTTCCGATTCCGGCATTACAGTCAGCCATCAGGATTTTGTACCTACAGTTCTCCTTGTCTAGAAGTTCCGCCACATCATCATAGAATACATCAATTTCCTTATTTCTATTGCTTATAGTTGGTGTATAAACTTGGATGATTTGAAACTTAAATTTTTATTCAGCCTAATAACTCATTAGGCTAGTCGATCAGATATACTTTCAAATTTTATTACACTGTTTTTCAGCTTTCGAGGAACCGAGTGAACCGATGAGGAACCTAGTTCCCCACATCGTCCATTCTCCGCACCTCAGGTGTAAAGTACGTATCCAGTTGGTTCTAGTTTGATTAACTCTTCGCCATTTCTTCGTGTTTTACAGAGCCCAATAATACCCCAATGTATGTTGTTCAATGTATCAACAGTTCTTGAAGTCGAGCCTACGTTTTCATTGTCCGTATTCATTGTCCGCAAAACGTAACAATGTCAAAAGTCCAATGGCAGCCTGATCTAAGCCGGTGATTTTTACTACCCTCTGCCTTGGGGCAAGTCTTCCCGCTATCGTAGGTAGTTGCCCCTTGGCCTCTGGGGCATGAGGGCTGTGTTTGAAGCTGTAGTGTCATGTTGAAACGCCGTGTTGAAGGCATGGACCGTAATCTGCAACGCTGATCCAATGCCGTTTGACAGATTTTGGATCATGTTAGTCTGAGGCCTTTACCTTGACCAGGAGTGACCCTCCCAGGAACTTATACTCCAGACGGCAAAGCAAAGCTTCATTGTCCTACTCAAACCCTTTTACCGCGTCAAGGTCCGATCCACAAAGAGACATATAATTATTTGTGGTAAATAAATCATTTGAAAGGCAAAAAAGTAATTAAAGTTACGAATCAATTGTAACGTTAATTAATTTAATAATTAAGTATTAGAGTTTTTTCATTTATGAATTTTTTGAAATTGAAAAATCTCTTCTCTACTTATAACACTGTATCACACAATGTATCGAGGGCTAACAAAAAATATGATGCTAAGTCTTATCGCGCGTCTAATGATTTTTTTGGCACTGTAGTACAAGACATACCAAATGTATTGAACTATTTCCTTAATAATCTATTTATACGGAAAATGAACAGTGATCCCTTGATTTTGTCAAGCGCCATAATATAGCTCATTTCAGGTATCCGACCTAAATTTTTTAATTCACATTTTCAACTTGCTGTCATATAAGAATAGTGGCTCAAGATTGATTATAGATTTACTATAACAATTAGGAGTATCTGCATCATATTATAATTTTCAATTAATTGAAGCTTCATCTAAGATGGACTCTTCCAAGATGATTATTGGCGATATTTTTGTGCAATATGTTTTTGATAACACACATCATAATGTAAAAACTGTAGATGGCAAAAGAACATTTTACTGTCTTGGAGGAATTGTTGCGTACTCCCCAGAAGGTAATGTGAGTTATGAAGGCACCTCTAGTAAAAAAGTGCCGTCTGCTTCCCAATTAGCATCGTGTAATTCCGTTGATAAGATTCCATTTCAGAGTTCACAAGCTACTGGTTTAAAAATAATTAATTTCTAAGATGTCTCTACATTAATACTTAAAAAGTCAGTCAACCACATTATGTGTTGTATTCGTGGGGAAGAGTTAAACTCCAGTATAAAATTCCAAGCTGGAGAGGTTTCATGGAAACTATATGTCAAGATTTATCTCAAGATCTACTTACGCGAATAGTGTGTTTGTCATTTATAAATGAACCTCCTTCGAAACATACTTCTAGTAATACAGCAATAATAAATGCGATGAAAGACTGCAAACTGAGACATCAGAAAACATTCGTAGTGACTTTTGGTCAGCCATTATTAATCAAAGCTTGCGAAATAATTTCTGGCAATAATGATATGAAGAACGTCGTTATGTGGTTAGGCGGGTTCCACACGTTAATCACAAGTCGTTCTTAGGATCTATAGGATATATTATGGATGGAAGTGGTTTGGAGGACATTTGGTCTTCGGTCTATACTGATGAATTAATCAAAAACATGATGAGTGGTAAAGCATTTTCTCAAGCATTGCGTGCTCACATATTGGCCCTTTCGGCAATCGGTCGTTATTTGACTGTTTATATATTTGAATATATAAACGATGAAGTGAATTTAATAGATAAATATGAATATAATGTATTTTTATTATGAGAGCATGTTTGTTAACATAATAAGTTAGAATCATTCAAGTATAACGGTCCAACTGCACAGCTATTTATTAAATATTTTAATATGGCAACTATTGCGCTTCAATTCATAGAGGCTGAGCGCTTAGGGAACAGGAAACTTCATTTGCAATGTTGCATTGCGAAGATGATACCATATTTTCATGCGTCTGGGCATTATTGTTCTCCAAGTTTTGTAGCGCTGTTTTTTAACGTGCATGCAAGTTTCTTTTGCAATAATGGACGGCTTAGAAAATTATTGTGATCTTTGTTGTAATACTAGTAAACAGCACGTAGATTTAATCAACAGTAGACTAAACAGAAACAATAAAGATTTAATGGTTGGTTGTTGGCGCACAAACCAGTTGAATATCGAAAATGTTTAACATCGTTATCAACAAGAGTTGCCAGTAGCGAGAATATTAAAACACTTAAATGAGAGCATAGGTACAGTGGCTGTGATCATCAGCGCTATTTTTGTTAAAGGGAAAAAGGGCATCATTAAGTTATCGGAAAAAGATGAACATTTACGGGAAGTTTCACAAGTATTTTATAGATCTGACAGTAGTAACAGTAGTGGTAGAATAATTAAAAGATGAATGTGATAAATTCGTTATAAAAATTACTTCTACCTCCTAAAAATTTTTAGGATAAAAATTGTTGCCTCAAAATTTAAAACGAAATTAATTATCACCGAAACTTACATCTATTTAAATTGACATTGACATTCTCATATATATATATATATATATATATATATATATATATATATATATATATATATATATATATATATATATATATATATATATATATATATATATATATATATATATATATATATATATATATATATATATATATATATATATATATATATATATATATATATATATATTATATATATATATATATATATATATATATATATATATATATATATATATATATATATATATATATATATATATATATATATATATACTCCTGGACAAAATTAACGCAACAACATAATAAATCTTACATATCGCTCTATTTAACTAATTTTAATATTTTTTATGGGCATTGATTGCATTAAAAGTTAAAGAAACATGTATAAGACTTAAATTAAAATTAAATTATTCTTATTCTTAAGACCTATTAACAAAATCGTTTTCGTTTCACATTTCTTTTGAAGTAATCCCATACATGTTCGATCGAATTCAGATCCGAGCTTTTTGGTGGCCATTGCATAATTGGTATACCAACTTAATTAACTTGATTAAGGTAGTAATCCCATACATGTTCGATCGGATTCAGATCCGGGCTTTTTGGTGGCCATTGCATAATTGGTATACCAACTTAATTAAGATAATCGAGTACCTCCATAGCCATGTGAGGTCGTGCATTGTCTTGCATAAACAAGAAATTGGGTCCCAAAAAATGGCCGAATGGCATCACATGTTATACTACAATATTCTCAAGATAGCAATCTCGTACGCACAGGAACTAATTCTGTACGAGCATCAAAGCAGATGCCACCCCAGAACATAACAGAGCCACCGCCAAATGGAATCCTTGCAGAGATATTGCAAGTAGCAAGCTCTCTCCTGGTCTTCGCCATACTCGCTCACGACCATCTGGATGTTTTAAGCTAACCCTAGTTTCATATGTGAAGAAAACTTGTTTCCAATCATCCACAGGCCAATTTTGATGATTTCCAGCAAAATATAAATTAGCAACTCTGTTCTCTTTAGTAAGCAAGGACGCAGTAGCTGGTCTCCTACTGTCTAATCCAACTTCATTTAACCATCCTCTAACTGTTCTAGATGAAATTGCGACACTGCGGGTAGCTTCGATTTCGTTTCTCATCATAGAACTAGTGGCAGTTTTGTTTCCGCATATTGTCTAAGCAAACGTTCATCTCGGTCGTTAGTGCATCGTTTTCGCCCTTGCTCTGGCCTTCTAGAGTCAGTTCCTACTTCAGTCAAATGTCCTACCATACGACTTATTGTGGAACGAAGTTTGCCTAACAAATTGGCAACATAACTCTGATAATATCCTTCGTCCAATAAAAGTGATGCTCGCACTACCTCGTATTCAGTTAAATTCCTTGTTCGATTCATTTTTCCAATTTTTCACAAAGTCACAAATAAAACAATCCACCATAAAAACGTAATACTTTCAAAAAAAGTAACGGATTATAAGCTTAATTGTAAAGAAAATCTGTTGCAAGTATTGCATAAAAATGTTTACCTTCTAAAAAAATCTTTAAAACTATAAATCTAAACGAGTTGTTTTGAGTGCCGTCATTAACAACGAAACAAAAAAAAAAAAAAAATATATATATATATATATATATATATATATATATATATATATATATATATATATATATATATATATATATATATATATATATATACATACATATATATAAAATATATTAGTTAAAATATATTGAAATCCTAAAATATTTGTCCAGAATCAAATATATTTAAACAAAGATAGAATTTGTGTTTCCACTAAGGCCCAGTAACGGTACGACACATGCGTAGTGTCAATGATGTGATCGCGGATCAGCTGTACTATACCACTGTGAGAGTGACAGAGTACAGTACATATTTCTTCTCTCTCTACTCCGGAGTTCCAAAGGCGTAGACTAGTGGGGATTTTTATTCGAATTCCAATATTTTTTAAATAGCATCCGTTTTCAATTGCAAATATCTCATTTTCTATTGCAATTTCGTGGAAAGTGATTTAGGACGATTTTGTAGATCATTTTATTATCTATCGAGTTTGTTAAAATAATTTTATATTTTTTTATAACTTTTATATTTTTCGAGAAATTTGCAAAAAAGTGACTTTTGGGGTGGTTTTTATTTTTTTTACAACCCTTGCAATTCAATTTTTCATTTTCGACTATTGGTACTTGGTGTACATATGAAAACTAATTTTTTGTCAAAATTGCAGGTTTCCATTAGAAGTGGACATTTAAAATCCCCCTTTACAGGACTAATAATAAACTTTCAAACTGTGAATAACACCTTGTTCCATTGGTTCCAGAACGGACGTAAAATTTAGTGGGAAAAAATCAAGTTTAATGTTTTTCGTAAGATGCGGATGAGCAGGGCAGTTATCAACAAGCAATAATATGTGCCTATTTTCTCTTATCAGTTGTTTGTCCCATGATCTTAATTCACTTCCGAAAATATCAGCGGTCATCAACGCTCGCTTCTTTACTGTATAATTAACTAGTATTTTTTACGTTTTAAAAACACCTGGGTTTGTTAAATTTGCCAATAACTAAAAGTTTGCGTTTTTCAGTTCCGGTCATGTTTGCGCACATAAGAACAGTTATTTTTTCCTTATACATTTTCGCCAACTCTTCAGCCTTTGCCTGAAGAATGGACTCAGTAATTGTAGTATTCACGCTTCTTTGTTACGTAAACCATTGAAGTAATGCTTCATCTATGTTTTTTAACGGGTTTGCGAATTCTTTTACCCTGTTTCGAAACTTGAAATTACAATATTTTGTTTGTTTTTCAATATCATGGACACTGTTGTCTTTTTCAAAGCCCTGGATTTGGAAATGTCGACTTGTTTAGCACCTCTTTTTAACTCCTGAATTATTGATTTTTTTTTCATCCATTGTTAAAGCCCTCCAAACCATTCTAGGGGGACTAACTTCGCTTGTTTCATCCGTGCATTAAAACACAATTAATTTATAAATCCGCTTAGATACGATCACAAACAGCACAACTTCACTATACAAAGTTGCTAAATAAAATGATGGGGAATAGGCCATTTAATACAAATACATAACTCTAAGCAGTGACGGTTGGTCCAAAGGGCCCGTGCCCTACCTAAAAATCTGTTCTCTTTATGAACAGACTTCTAGCGACTTCTATAGCCTAACATCCATAAATGTCATTCGCGGTAACGAAATAGATTGTGGGTTGCCGAAGCGTACCGATTAAAGAACACGTGTTTTGGACACAGACAAGTTTGTGCCGCTACTGTTTTCTTTACTATAGCGTGCGAAAAACAAAGACAGCAATGCATCGCTTTGCTAGTAACCCGGAGATCAAACGAATTTATAACGTCATATCTTGGGCGCTGCCCTATTCTCAATGGACAGACAATGTTCATTGTCATTGTCAATGGACAGTCAATGTTCGCCATCGCGCTTTTCGACTTTTCGAGTGTTTGTAAAGTGAATGTTTTGAACGATTATAATAGTGAAGATGAATTCAGTACAATATATCAATAGAAATAATGTCACATTAACATTTGAGGACCTAATTGTCATCAAAAATCACCAATTAAATCTAATAATTGAAAGGTGTTGTACAATAGAGAAAGGTGTAAAGCTGTTTTTTGCGAATCTGTCTTCATTTCCGGCTTTCTTTTCGCGATCACCCAAAAGGACAACTGTCCTGGACAGCGTCTACCCCGTGTGGCCCCTACCAGATGGAACTTTACGTCTAAATGTGTGAATACTATTTACATTTACAAATAATTGCAAACATGCTTTGAAGAAATTATCGACGCCGAGTCGGATAAAAATTCTATTAATCAAACTCGGGAGTTAATAAATTATTTGGTGGATAACAATTTTAAGTTTTGGTTGTTTTTCTTCAATAAAATAATGCCTCACTGCGACATTCTCTTTGATCTACTACAAAGCAGGCAACTAGATGCACTTAAAGTTAAGAAGAATTTGGTAACTTTTTCAACAGCCATTCAAAATATTAGAGACAATATAGAAATATAAATTAATCAAAAATTTGGTAACTTAAGTGGTGAAGACAACATCATAGAGAATCGCAGAAACGGAAATTTACTGACAAGGAGGACCCCAATCCGAATATCAGGATATGCTAGGAAATCTATGATACCTTAACCATACAGGTTCATGAACGTTTTAGTTTCGATGTATACCTGTTGTATACCGATGTAAATTGAAAAATTTGGTGAATTTCGAGACGTCCTTCCAATTGAAGATATTAAAACTGTGTGTAGCCTGTTTGCAAACGTAAATGACTTAAAATTAAAAAATGAACTCCCGGTAATGTACGCAGGGGACGATTTAATGAAACACAGTGGGGCTGTGCCGCTGTTACAAATTTGTATCCAAAACAATTTAACATCAACAATTAGTGAATCTGTGGAATTTCTGACTGTTTTGTGTACCGCCCCTATTATCACTGTGGAAATCGAAAGATGTTTCTCTACCCTCAAACGAATCCATATATTTCTAAGAAACACTGTAGGCCAGGAAGGCTGTGCGCATTAGCAATGCTATCTATTGAAAAAAACTTGTGAGTCAATTTCAAATTTTAATGATCAGAAATTTAGGACATTTAGGAGAACAGATTTAATGGTCATGGTCCTATGGTGAGTTTAGCAAAATTTTATTACCTAGGTACCTATTTGAAAATTTGATGTCTGACAGTTACACTCGTATTTCTATACAGCAAAGTGTGTGTATGATACTAAGAAATGTAAAATTTTTGGTTGCGACGTATTTCCCTATCCCCATTCCAAAATTTGGTTATACGTGCCCCACCAGTTTTTTCCCCCACGAACAGCCGTTGACTCCAAGTAAATAATAAGACCTAATCGAAAAAACTGTGGTTGCGTTTGTCGGTCGATCCAAAAGCGACTGCCTGTCTTTTGCTTTGATTTCTTGCCGTTCTACCACACAATACATGTTACTCAAATAAAAATAAAATTAATTAAAAATAAAAAATACCTTATATTTTAACAGGCGGACTAGGACTTTAGTACTTCCTATCAGAAGTATTTAATAACGGAGAACGTTATAAAAATCAATTATCTATTGAATACTTCATAACTGCCGGGACTTAGTTATTTGGTACGTTATATCCGTAGATACGGAATAAGCGTGTACGTTATAAGTAAGCTTATAACGTACACGATTATTTTTGGAGCAAAAAGTTTACATAAATAAGCCCCAAACCGCCAAACTTCAGGACAATATCCATTCTGAAATCACTTCATTAACACCAGATATGTCGACAACATTTATGAAAACAGGGCACAAAATTGCATTGCTGCTAATGGCTTACATTTGATTGACATTATTTTCAGAAATTAATAAACAAAATTTAAAGACGAAATAAACATATTACAGAGAAAAATATTCTTGTATAATATAATGTATAATGTCTTGTATATTTTATAAGTTATTAATAATTAAAATGGTAACCTCCTGTATAGGTATTGTATGGCTTATCCCGTTTATAATATCGCTTCTCCCGTTTCAAATAACCATAACAACAAAAGTCCGTTTTGCCACCGATTTTCCAATTTACTTCTAAAATTTTCTTCCCTTCTAACTAAAATTAATGCTGGCAAATTTACAGTCCTAATTTCTTTTCGATACGTTTTTTCTAGGTTTGTTATTACCCCACCTACCATATTTTGAGGCAAGTACCAGATATGGTGGTTAATAGTTATTTTTTTTAAGCGAAGGCACTGGAAACAAGTTTCGGTTCACAGCCTAATCTCTCATATCACTTTACGGTAGGACAATACCTTTCAAAATGCCATTAATGTTTAAAAGATTTCGAGTTAGCGTAATATTTTTTTCGTGTGGTACATGTCAACATGTCGAGTTTCGAGCCAAATAAAGAGCATTTGCGGCACGTACTGCTTTTCTTATTCGGTCAAAAGAAAAACGCGAGTGAAAACGGTCATATACTTGTGGAAACTTGGCAATGACAAACGGTAACAATATCTCAACGCAACACGTTTGTGGACGTTGGTTTAGACGATTCGAAAGTAGTGATTTCGACTTGAAAGAAAAAGAACGACCAGGTCAACCGAAAAAAATTTCAAGATGCCGAATTGCAAGCATTGTTAGAAGACGATATGCAAAATCAACAACAAATGGCAGAGAGGATAAATGTTGGTCGCCGAACCACTTGTGATCGTCTGCATGCCATGGGAAAGATCCAGAAAGCAGGAAAATAAATACCACATCAGCTGAATGAAAGACAGATGGAAAAGCAAAAAACGGTGTGCGAAGTTTTGCTTTCTCGGCATGAAAGAAAGACCTTTTTTCATTGGATCGTGACTGGGGATGAAAAATGGATATATTTCGAGAACCCAAAACGAAGAAAATCGTAGGTTAATTTTCGTTTGTTTTGAAAATCATCAACACTGACCGCAAGATCGAAATGCTTTGGAAAGAAGACAATGCTGTGTATTTGGTCGGATCAGAAGGGTGTCGTGTACCATGAGTTTCTGAAACTAGGTGAAATAGTTAATACCGTTCGCTACTGTCAACAAATGATCAATTTGAACCATGCATTGATCGAAAAGCGACCAGAATGGGCTACAAGTTGCTGCCAGTTGTATGTTACAGAATGTTGAATGTTGACCTTATCTTGTACCTTATCTTTTTGTATGCTAATGTTAGAACATTTGTCCAGTCTGAATGACATTCTGATATCCCTAATAAATGTTTCAACCATTTTTATCAAGGAGTTTAATTTTTCTCTAGTTTCTCTATATAGTTTAAGGTCACCCATATATAGTAGATGAGAGAGCTTTCTTGGATTCCTTATGTTAAGTTTACCAATATTGCTGTTATTTAGTAATGTGGAGAAAGGGTTCAAGGCTAGACAGAACCAAATTGGGGAAAGGAAATCTCCCTGAAAAATGCCTTTCTCGATATTTTTAGCAGCAATGTATTGTTGATTGGCATTAAAAATTGTTTTCCACTTACCCCTCAGGCACTTTAATGAATTAATAATAATTTAATAATAATTAATAAGAAATTCAACTTCATTCAACTTAACAAATTCTATTCAACCAACCAATCGTGCGGGACAATATAGAATGCTTTCTTGTAGTCTATGTAGCAGATATTTAAGCTGCGTTTTCTTTTTTGCGCTTGCTCAAGAACTACAGCATCAATCGGCAACTGTTCCTTGCACCCCATATTTGCTCTTATACATCCTTTATGTCCTTCAAAAATGTTCTTTTCATGACAATGTTGGTAGATTTTTTCATTGAGGACTGTAAACAGTTTATACAATACTGACAGACATGTGATTGGTATGTAGTTATTGGGTTGCCTAACGTCCCCTTTTTTGTATAGTAAGTATGTATTGCCCTCCATTAGGAAGTTGGGGAAAATGTCTGGATTTATTAAAACCTCTTTAAATGCATTTGAAGTGCGACATAAGTGGCTGTAAAGCTTTTGATCCAAAAGGTATGCAATCCATCTGATCCAGGCGCCTTCCAGTTGTGAGTATTCCTGACAGCAGTGCAAATGTCGATCGATGTGAAATTGTTACACTCCATATCAGGGAGAGCATTTGTCTTCTCTTGAATGGTTTTAACTCAAGGAGCCAATTTTTCGTAGCTATCTGATTTTTTCCGAACCGATCTCCAATATTTTGCAAAGGAAGACACATCCATATGCTTAAGTTCTGATTTGCTATTGCCTTCTGCTTCGAGTTCTCTATAAAAAAATTTTTGGCTATTTGCAAATACTGAATTTTGATGTTTTCGTTTTTCTAGTTCATTATATCTTGCTAGCCTGGGCCCTTTCAATTTAGCTTTTCTGTCTAATAATGCATGCAGCCTGATCTTTTAAATCTAACAATTTTTCTGTTGGTTTGTATCATCGAAGTCAATGCCAGATTTATTGGCAATTATTTTTGCTTTCCTCGCTACTTTATTTGACTGATTACCACAAAGATACTTTGAGATAATGTCAACTTTCCTCCGGGAGTTATTGATATTGTTTTCAAGGCGCGTTTTCCAGACAGGTATTTTTCCTGGTTAGTACGCCCGGTCGCATTGTGGGTGTAAGCCATTACTATTATTATTATTACTTGAGAAATAATCAATTGCCTTAAAACAGAATGTAAGTGTCTCCAAAGATTTCAATATGGTGTGATTTGTTGTGTTTCATTCTTTGAGATTAGCTCTTTGTTAACAATATTGTAAATCGACAGATGCAATAAAAGATGATCGCGAGTTTTGAAGGCTACACCGAAAATTGGTTATAAATGATACTCTGAAAATTGGAAAAAGTGTTGTCGTAAGTGTACTGGGGTAGAGGTTTAATTAATTGATTTAGAAATGAAAAAAAAAAATAACACAATTGTTTAATTAAATTTAATATTATGAATAATAACATTATAACCCTATTAAAATTAAAAAATATATATTCAAAATATTCATTACACACAAACTATTAACATAATGCGTACTATATAACCACCAAAATCAAATTTTCAAAACATGACGAATAGTGTCTGGAATAAAGGATCAATAACACTTGATCCTCCCATTCACCTGACCTAAATTCTATTGAAGACTTACAGCAATACATAAATTAATTTATTGAATGCCACAGGTTACTTGAGCAAGTTATATATTGCAAATAATAAAAGTTGAATGTTTATTATTATATATTTTTATAATGATTTCCAATAAGTTGTTTAAACTTTAGTTGTAATAATGTGCTAACCAAACCATTCAATATGCTTCTATTATACGACCTACATACTATGTTGTGAACAATTTATTACAACACTTGTAAATCAAATAACATAGAACTAAACAGAAAACTAAATAAAATTTAATTCAAAGAAACAACATTAAAATTCAGTAATTTGAATAGTGTCTATAAAATTAGAATTCTTGAATGATTTAATCATGTCTTAATAACCGTTTAAACCAGTAATACTTATTTCTATAAGTTGCGGTACCTGTAAAAGTATTACACCGATAATCAGCAGAACATTACATTGTATATACTACATCTGTTCAACATTAAATTAAATAAATAATATTTAAATTGCAATTTTTGGATTTTAATAATAAAATTATAAATTATATTAAATAAACCGATACAAATTGCAAATATAAAAAGCATATATGCACATAGGAGTAATCTAAAAAACATGATTAATAACACCCAATTTAATAATATCGCTTACCAATGATTTACAGCCCACAAAATCTAGAAGCATTACAGACAGGAAAAATATTATATTTAAACTTTACGAATTCCAGTATTATCGGCTTAAACTCAAATAAAAAAATTAAAGCAATTTGATAAGAGACACACGTAAAAAACACAAAACACGACAATTCCCGACATATTCTATCAAATATGACAAATCCTGACAGAAAACGATTGGTTTCAGTCGTTAAAGCAGAAAATATATTAAATTGTAGTTCTTCCTCTCAATGAAAGATGGCACTCTAGAATAATATACAATCGTAAAATACCATTAGCGCTATATGGTCGTATCGCAATAAGTTAATAGTGCGCCATTTGATTGTTTTAGTTAAATTTGAATGTTTATTGATATTAACGTGAGTTTAAGAAAAATGGAAAATGATATTTCCTTGAAATTAGAATCAATTGCTGTGTTTAATGAGTTTAAATTAATTTTAAAAGAAATCAGTGTACATTTGAAAGATATGTTGGATTTTGTAGAAAAAATTGTATCAAAGATGATAAATTCAAAAGCGCAAACAGTCCCATTGGGAAAGATTCCTAAGAGCGGAAATATCCAGAATTATATCCAGCAACCTACCGTATTGGGATTTGATGACATTGCCGGTTTGAAATATTTAAAACGGGTTTTGTTTACTTTAATTGTTTTGCCAAAAGAACAACCACAGCTTTTTGCTGACCGAATTATAGGTAACAGTATTTTATTGTATGGTCCTCCTGGAACAGGAAAAACCAAACTAGTTCATGGTATAGCTGTTGAATCTAAGGCTGTGCTATATTCCATCTCATTAAGTGATATTTTATCCTCTTTGGTAGGTGAAACTGAGAAGTAAGGTGAAAAATTGTTCAAAATAATACTTTTATTAATATTATAAATTTTAGAAATATTCATGAAATATTTACAAGTATGAAATCAAGTAAAACAAATTCTATATTATTCATGGATGAAATTGATAGTTTGTGTAGAAAAAGAGATAGTTCTGAACATGAATATACTAGAAGGTATGTCTATAGTTACTTTATACAGTTTTGTTTATATATAAGATAAAGTAAACTATTTTATAATAATTAAAATATTCCTCCTTAACACCAATATACATTTGTTACATCAGCTTTCACCATTTGAATGGCTCTAGTTAGGTACAATCTTGTTTGCAAAAGCTATTAAATCAAAAGTATTAAGTGGATGTTCTTTTCAACTGTTGATAATATATTAGTTTGACTCAAATATCGAATATTTATGAGATGACATTCTAGAAAATATTTATTCCCATTCTAATATATTATACTACATTTTGAATATATGTCTTTTGTTGAATTTATATGTGCTTTATAATTTTAAAGTATCACCATATTTCAATACATTTTGATTTTTGTAAGTCAGTAAGTCTGTGCATCTATCTTAGAATATCCTTTCTTAAATGATACGCACATTAAGATTTTATCTCATGCAACGTACATTTAGGTGTTACTAAAAGTAATCAACATATTTCTGAATTGTCTCATCATTTGTACTTTATTTTTCTCTTGTGTTTTGCAACATTTTCTGCAGTTGGATTGGAATGTACATATAAATAACTCTATTAGGAAATATCACATATATGATGTACCAATTTTGGTGAATAGATTGTTCTAAATATGGTAAGCTGTCAGCAATAGACTTTCATACGTGATTTTAATGCTCTTTAGCAATAACTCGCAAAATTACCAGGAACATACTTTCTTACTACTATACTGTAAATTTCCCTATTTTCCGTCAATCCGTATTGACCATATCGTTCTTCATGCCATCTTGCAAAATCATCTTATAAGCAATTTGTGAAAGAAAAACACAGTAAGAAAAGAACAGAGAGACCGAGAATAAA
>JARFXV010000468.1:885000-900361 GCA_031761425.1 Cosmopolites sordidus | reverse complement strand
CATATCAATATTCGAAAGCGGAAAGGAATCAAAAACCCAAGCAAGACAGAAATTACTGGAAGCCTGGCACAAAGAATGGAACGACTATGAGGGAAAGGCAAAAACATTTATCCGAGACGTGAGAGAGTGGCACAACAGAAAATTAGGGGAGACAAATTTCTACACAACACAAGCAATAACGGGCCATGGATCCTTCAGATATTATTTACACAGAATGGGAAAGTCAGAGGACAAGGATTGTCGCTATTGTGGGATGGTGGATACAAGGGACCACACAATCTTCCATTGCCCGAGATGGGAACCGCTCCGGATTGCTACTGCTGCCGAATGCAACGTAGAAGTGACGGAACACAACATCGGCGTTCTGCTTTTGGAAGGAAAAAGACAGTGGGCAAGAATAATGGGCATGGTGGAGAAAATAATGAGGACAAAAATAGAGGACGAGAGAAGACGTAAGGCAAATTTGGACTGACAATCTGTTGTGTGTCCTGAAGTAATGCCTAACGGCGGTTTCCAGGCCACGAGCAGATATCCTTGAGGGGGAAGGGTTTTAGTCGGTAGGCATGACTCCAACAAGGGCATGAATCCGACATTCCCATGTCACTGAACATCGAACACATGGATGTCTTTAGAAGATTTCCCAATCCCCTCAAAAAAAAAAAAAAAAAAAAAAAAAAAAAAAAAAAAAAAAAAAAAATATATATATATATATATATATATATATATATATATATATATATATATATATATATATGTATATATGTATATATATATATATATATATATATATATATATATATATATATATATATATATATATATATATATATATGATATATATCATCATCATTCAGCCATTGTCGATCCACTGCAGAATGATGGCCTCCTCAGCATGCTTCCAATTTGCACGGTCCTGAGCTTTCCTCTGCCATTCGGGTCCAATATACTTGAGGATGTCATCCGTCCATCGTGTTTTCGGCCTTCTTCGCGTGCGTTTATGATTAAACGGTATCCATTCCAGATTTGCTTTGGTTTATCTGTCGTCGCATCGTCTCGCTATATGACCTGCCCACTATTGCTTAACTAAGGGATAGACAGAGCCTATGTGAACGTTTAACTTTGAAGTCACAAGACCCAGATGACCTACAAGAACACATGCGAGAGCTGCAAAGGGCGGGAGAACCATTTGGTTTGAAAATAAACCAACACAATCGTTTCTAAATTAATTTTCTACATATTTTAAAACAATGAAAATGTATTCCGGAATATGAAGCTAGGAAAAAACTAATCAAGAGAAAATTTTGCTAGCATAATACATATAGAATAATACATACTTAATATAATATATAATAATATATAAGAATTATTATTTTTCTTCGAAATACTTACCTTAATAATATTAATACAATTAAAAATATTAAAATGAATAGTCCATACATTAAAACCTTCTGTAGGCAGAAAAGCCTAAAAATAATTAATAATTATTACTTAGTATGAGGGTTGCTATTTCCGGAATAATAAATAAAAACAAATATTTGTCATTGAAAATGGTTTTATTGTTTTTTAAAATATTCTCCACAGTGATCGATATACTTGTGCATACATTTAAATTAATTATCTATTGAGGTATCTCAAAAACATGCATTTCGAAGGCATCAATCGCTTCTTCTGACATCGAAAATTGTTGACCACGTAGTTTATTCTACATGGACGGGAACAAAAAGAAATCACTGAGTTTGGTTTGAACCAAATCAAATCAGGACTCTACTGCAGATGACCTATCAATTCGATATTTTAACCGGGTGAATATTGAGTTGTTTTGTCCGATGTGTGAAAGCTCGCGTTATCATGTTGAAGAATGATCCTGTTTGGCTACTTGTTTTTTCTTATTTCTTCAAATACTTCTGGCAAACAAATGATTGTATACCATTCAGAATTGACCGTTCTAGGATTATCTAGTGGCACTGTAGCCACATGTCCATTTATCCCAAAAAAAACAAATCTAACGCCCACAAATCTTTTTCACGGATAAATGTTCATGTAAAATCTTGTGTATGCTTGTCTTGAGTATGCTGCCTCAATCCCAAGGTATGTCATGATGATTTTGCTTTATCAGTTGCGCATAGAATCGATGTTTTATGGCACAACAACCGACTTGGACCTTCTTTATATTCAAATTATTGATTGATTTGTCCATTACTTTGGAATACTTTATTTTTTAAAAAGGAATAAAACAATTTTTTACTTTGTTATCTATCACTTTTATTTTTAAACAACATTTGACAATGTAAAATCGTTTTACGAAACTATAGTCACACAAATTTTGTTTAAAAATAAAAGTGATAGATAACAAAGTAAAAAATTGTTTTATTCCTTCTTTATATTCGTTCGTGAGCAAACGACTCACAATTAAATTCACTAAATCAGTGATATATAGTGATTTTAAATAATGCTTTATCGCCAAAAGTTTAAGTGAGTTGATCGATGTACTATTGTTGAGATAATCCACTTCAAATGTTTTGATTGATATGAAATTTTTAAGTCATTAAACAACACCATTAAGGTCCGTATGACAAAACATTATGAGTACGTACAGAGTCAACAATGTCAAACTTTACGATGTATGTCAGATGTCGCCTAGCAACATCGTTGTTTCCAATTCATGATACATAAATAGCAACCGTCGTATATAATTAAAAAGGATAATACAGAATTATTAAGACAAAGACACACAAGGGTTTTGAAAGAATTATTGTAAATAATCTCGAAATATGGGAATCATATAAAACATTTTTTTTCGCGGTATTTATTTATACGTAAACAATACAAACGTTTCACCAACACAGGAATTTCTAAATTTATTTGCTACATATTTTAAAACATTGAAAATATATTACTGAATATGAAGCTAGAAAAAAACTAATCAAGGGAAAATTTTGCCAGCATAATGTAATGCATATAGAATAATACATGCTTAATATAATGTACAATAATATGTATGAATTATTATTTACCTTTCGAAATATTTACCATAATAATATTAATATAATTAAAAATATTATAGCGAAAAATCCATACATTAAGAGATTCCGTAACCATAAAAACCTAAAAATAAATAGGTTAGATTGTTATTAGTTATTAATTAGCCATCTGCCAATGTAATGGATTTTTAAGAAGATGAAAAATGAATAATCCCTTCGTCCTATTTGCAGAAATATTAAACAACATGATTTGTATAATTGCTAGTTGTATGAAAAATGAAATACGAGGTGTGTATATTAAGTAATGAGACTGGTGGTGTATCCGTTCGGTTGGTTTCCCTTTTGAAGCTAAGGTAGGTCAACATGTGATGCGTTTTCGGTACGAGTTTGAACTTCCGAAAGTCACTTCGTGGTCCGTAGTCATTCTTTTCGTCAACCAGATTTTTCTAGTTTGTCCTGAAAATTAGTGACAATTTCGACCAATGGTGCGCATTCAGGTTTTGTTTGAAACTGTTGCAAAATTTCAATCGGTTTATGGAAACAGTGATTTGTCATGACCCAAGTTTTTAGGTGGTTTAAGGAATTCTCAGAAGGCCGAAACTTGATTGAAAATAAAGCTCGCAGCGTAAGACTTCAACTGCAAGAAGCAATCCACATAATCCGGATCTTGAGCGTACTGATCGTCGCGTTGATCTTGAGCGTCGGTTGGTGAATGATCGGGAAAGAGTTGAATTTAATTTCGTTTATACTTAGACCAATAAATTGGGGATGAAGAAAGTCTGGGCATAAATGGTTCTGAAAAACTAAGAACTAGAGGAAGGAAACATGTTTCGAATTTTTGGGGCAGATTGTGAATGACATTCATTTTCTGGAATCTCATTACCTGTGACGAGTGTTGGATTTTTGAATAAGATTCAGAAACAAAGTACCGAAGCTAGGAATGGCACACTTCTACCTCGCCACTACCAAAGAAAGTCAGAATTAGCAAATCAGAGATCAAAGACAGGCTGATTGGTTTTTATATATTTTTTTCTTTTTTTTTTTGGGTTTTTCGCCACGATCTAAAACTCAAAAAAATATCAAAATATCTGTTCTTATATAATAATAGAATTACTGGGTAAAAACAAAGCAGAGACAAATTTTTCAGTTATTTTTCTGTAATAAATTTGTCTAACGAACAAAAATTTTAAATTTTTACTGAAAAATTAAAATTTTCGGGGTTTCGGGAGTTCTCCTCCCATTTTCAAAACGAATGTAAAAAATAATTTATATTACTTTCTATATAGTACTCTAAAAACAGTAAGTAAATATATTTTGTATATGCCAATGATACGTACATAATAATATTTTTTACTGACACTGACATACTACCAAAAAATTATATAAGTGGGGTTTACTGTGTGATTATTGTGTATTGATATAACGTTTTTAATTGTATTCTTTAGAATCGGCAACCATATTAAATTTAAATCTAGTATTTAAATTAATTATAGCGTTTTTTTTAATCTTTTGTATTTTGTTATCGATTATTATAATACTGTTTTGGAATTATTCCAATTGATATTATGTCCCGATTTCCATACGTGCTAGGGAAATTCTAAATTTATTAAAATGACCCTCTCTAAGAAGGTTTTATGTTCTTTTATTCTAAGATTCAAGATGTCTCGCCTATATAAAATTTGCTCCATTCGCAGGGAATTTTATAAACCACATTTTTGGTATTCTGTTATGTGTTGTTTGGTTAGGTTTTTGTCAATATAGATCTAAGATTATTTTTTGTTTTAAATGTCGTTCTTATGATGCATTTATTTCCTACCCTTTTAATTGTCAGAAATACCGCGGATGTAAGGAATTGTGAGGTTAATTGTTTGAGAGTTATTATTATTATTGTTATTAGTAAGTTGTCTGTTTTGTCTGTTATCAAAAAGTGTTTAAAAGATTTATCTATGAATTTTTTTGGGTATTTTTTTATTTATATGTCTTTAATGTAATTTATTTCTTTATGTTGTGTATCACTGTCGGTATAAACAAGTTTTCCTCTATCATATGTATCTACGCTACGTACCAGATATCCATTGTACCGGTAAGATGTTAGAATAAACGAACATAAAAACCTTCCAGAAAGGGTGATTTTAATAAATCTATAATTTGCCAACACGCATGGGAATCGGGACATAAAATCAATAGGAATAATTGCAAAACGGTATTAAAAGAATCGGTAACAAAATAAGATTAAAAGAAATCGCTATAATTAATTTAAATAAAAACTTTGTTGTTATGCCTTCAGTAGATTTAAATTCAATATGCTTCCCGATTCTAAAGAATACAATTAAAAACGTTTAAGTATTCCAATACACAACAATCACACAGTAAACCCCACTTATATTTTTTTTTGGTAGTATGTCACTGTCAGTAAAAAATATTATTGTCAATGTAAGTATCATTGGCATATACAAAATATATTTACTTACTGTTTTTAGAGTATTATATAGTATTTGTTCGTTAGACAAATTTATTACTGAAAAAGAATCGCCGAGAAATTTGTCTCCGTTTTGTCACACAGTGATTCTTTTATTACATAAGAATAGATATTTTGATATTTTTTTGAGTTTTAGATCGTGGCGAACTCAAAAAAAAAGAGAAAAATATATGTAGACACCACGATCATTTAGACAATACTTTGATTGGTTTTTTGATAGCCACGAAATCATCCATAAGGAAGTTGCGCCTTAGGGCCAAACAGTTCTTGAAAGTCTTTGAAAATGGGTTCTTCGTGTGAGACCGAACATCAAGAACGTTTGGATGCTGCATCACGACAATATACCTTGTCATACAATGATTTCAATTAACGAGTTTTTAGCAAGTAAAATCAGTGTGGCTCTACAGCCCCCTTATTCACCAGACTTGAGCACTTGTGTGTAAAGGACACCATTTTTGGACGTTAGAGAACATTTTGAACATACATTGGTCAAAATTTTTCTTCAATATGATCCTCTTTAAATCGAACACATTTTAGCAAATATAGCCAGAGATAATACCCCTTATGCACATACCCGGGTAGCCGAGTGCCCACCTAGTCATACGTTTGCTTATAACTTGAATAAAATTTGAAATCTCGACCTGAGTCTTCAAATCCCCATTATTTAACTATTTTAGAAGCTAAAAATATATTGGTAATTTGTTTTTCAAATTTTTTGAACCTAAACTAAATGACGTTAAAGTATATGTGCTTAGCGGACACATTCGGGTACCTTTGTACTCACTACATGAGAAATGATGTTTTTTCAGGAACTAATCAATAATACTGATGACTAATTCGTTGAGGTAATAGGGATGAATAAATTAACAATTACAATAATTTTCAACGTAAATTAGAATTTATTTACAAGTTCATAAATTTACAGTGTTCATCGCAGATAGGCTTTTCGTAGAGGGAGCAATATTTTCGTGTTTTCCTGCGTCTTTTGTAACAAAAATGACAAAAACCTATAATTTTTTTCCTACCAGTACTGTCTCGAGGTTGGGTTTGTTCTTCCGAAACAGTGCCAACTGTAGCCCGATCACGCTCTCAATCGAAATTTTTGTATTGTAGTTGCGCATTATTTGGCTATTCCTCACTAACTTGATGCAAGAAAGTACGTCACTGATAAGTTTTCTTTTGGATCATTTTTTTTGTTCTCCTAATAAATTATAAAGGGTCCGCCATTAGGGATAATTGAACTTTGATGGCGGTCATATTTGTTACTGATTTTTGACATGTTTTATCAATTGTCTACCGAAAAATTTGTAATTAAATCATTATTGGTTTCACGTTAGAAAAATGCTAAATTGTCCACTTCTATTAAGCAAATTCGCGTTTCCCTCGTGCTAATCAACGAGCAATTCAGATTCATCGTGATATTCGTCGTGGTGGTCCTTTAGAATATGCTATTGACCTGAACTATTGATCGTGTAATCGTAGAACTATTGATCGTAATATTAAAAAATTTGAAAGTGACTTTACTCTCCATAATAGTGTGGTGCCTGTACGACAAAAAAGCCAGAAGTGTTAAGAATGTTGCCCCTGTTGAAGCAAGTGTAGCCGAAAATGACAATGTCTCGGTTGCTCTCCGTTCGCAAAGGTTAAACCTCTCGCCAATGACAACGCGAATTTTGAGGTTGGACTTAGACTTGCATCCATATAAGATGATAGTGGCACAAGAATTGAAGCCAACCGACTATCGTATTCATCGTGAATTTGCTGATTGGGCCCTCGAAATGATGGACACCGACAACGAGTTTCATCGCAAAATTATCTTCTGAGATTATCTTCATATCTTCCGATGAGGCTCATTTCTGGCTCAATGGCTTCGTCAATAAACAAAATTGTCGGTATTGGTGCGAATCTAGTCCACGTAATACATGAGAGTCCTTTGTTTTCGCCAAAGATCACAGTTTGGTGTGGATTTTTGACTGAGGATGGAGCCACCGTTACCATCCATACCGAACACTACAAATCAATGCTGGAAGATTTTTTTCTCAGAATTTGACGGAATCGATGCGGATGGCCTTTATTTTCAATAGGATGGATCGCACATTTTTCGAGTAAACATGAGCTTATTGCGACTCAAGTGCAGCAACTCATTAACTTCACGAAATGGCCTCATCGCTTAGCCGCCGATATCATGCGATTTAACTCCTTTAGATTATTTTCTCCGGGGACATGTGAAAGCACAGGTTTATAGCAATAAACCCGCGACTAGTGACGACTTGGAAACTAACATTCGTCAAGCCATAGTCTCCATACAACCAAAAATATATACCAGGATTATAGAAAATTGGCGCGAGCGGATCCGTGTCTGCAAAAAAAGCCGTGGTGGCCTTGAATTCTTGTTCAAATCATAAATTGCATATCTGAATCTCTTAAATAAAGCAATAGGAACCGATTTTGGGCAAAACATGTGTGCTTCATTTAATTTTAAAGTTCCTCATTCTTATTGGTAGAGCCTTTATATGAAGCAAGAACGCCTACGTCTAAGATATTGATAAACATAGCAAGAGGGCATCTCTCAGTGCGCCTGTGTGTGGTGTGGTGATCATGTGAGGCTTTTTCTTTTCATGATCATTTACAGCAGTATCAGAGTACATTGTCGATAGTAAAATTACAGCTTTGTTTTTCTTTGGCACGTACAAGAGGAGTGCAACATGTTTGCGAAAACCAAAGAGAGTAAAATGTTCTCTAGATTTATGGGGAGCTATTTGTTTTGGAATCTAAGGCTTATTTTGCCTCAAAGTACCAACAATAGTTAAGTTTCAGGACAATAAGTGCTTAGGAAGAGATAAAAAAGTAAAATAGTTATCCATGGCAACATTTCTGCCACTTCCTTTCACTGACGCTGCAACTTCTTTTACAATCCTCTCTCTTTAATTTTTTTCATGAACATTTCTAGTTTTTCCTGGATAAATAATCTCATACAGAGGGTGTGCATTGTCGTCCATCGAAAATTAACCAAATTTTGATCTCGTACATAACTGGCTTCGAAGGTAAAACGTAAACTTTGTATGGCTTCGGAAAGGATAAATGCTTATCAGTTATCGAATTTGCTGTCGGTTTGTACATATTACTCAAATTTGAATTGAACATTGTAAAATTGCCAAATATCACGCAGCTTTATCCTTTTCTGTTTGTGTCTGGCGTCTATCGACGTCATCTAATCGAATAAATTGCATTATGGAACGTAATATGTCGATACCCATTGACTCGCGGTGAAGAGGATACGAAGTACTTTTCCACATTTCACGGCCGTCGAAGTTCAAAACCAACTGCGCGTTATCTGTGCAGCGCTTTTCATGGGAGCTGTACATAGTTTCTTTTTGTTTATTTAATGAAGTAAATTGATTCCAAATGATTCCGTTCATATGCAAACTCAGGAATTAAGAAAAACTAGTGGTACGCCAATCCAGATATCCTGGGTGTGTAACAACGAGGTAAAAGTTGGGTATGTAAATAAGGAATACAGAGGAAAATCCGAAAGAGTTAAATTGGATTTGTTAAGAATGTGTTCATCTTTATTTAGATTGTATATATTTCTCATATTCACATATCCTTAAGCATTTGTATTAGCTTGTTTCTGTAGCTTGCCGTAGAAATTCTTAAATTATTGTTAAGGAAAAGAGTTTAAATTTTCATGCCATTTAACCAACTTTTTTATAAATGACTACAATTTTCTTGTCATTAATTACAAAAAAAATCTTTGCTTAGCCATTCATTTTTGTCAATATTCAAACTATCGGAATGAAATTATCCATTTTTTGCATTCAGTATATTGTTGATTTTTTTGTTGATATTGCCAAATCCTTGTTCTTCATATGCTACTATGATTAAAAAACAAAGTGGTCATTAATTAAAATCTGTTGAAAGGCTTTGTGAACTTTTTCGATGCTCCTGTTGAATTAATGTTGACGTATTGCAAAAGTTTCCGTCACACTCTGTCCAAGTATGAAACAAAACTTAATAGCGCACCTATTATAGCGCACCTATTTTCAGAAAGCTCTAGAAAAATTCGGTTCCCTAAAATAATTGCAATGCACCACCACGTGACTCCAGAGAGATCAAAATCGTACTGAAGACGCATCAAATGTTACCTGTTTCCCCTCCAAAGGGGAAGCTAACTGTGTTGTCTCTTAGAACTCTACGTCATCAGTCTCGTTGCTTTATTTACCTACCTCGTGTATGAGTATCTAGAGAGCGAAACACTAAATCATAAAATAAGGGTCTATGTACAAGGGTTTTTTTTTAATTAAGGTCCGTTTGTGAACGAGACTGAGAATGACGCGAAATCGCCACAATGCGCGTCTGCTCACACTTATCTCTTGTCTCTCTTGTCTGTGTTCCGGGTTGTATTCGTTTATATTGTTTGAGAAAAATTGAGTCGCCCGTCGACTGTGAGATATGACCTGTAATTTGATTCTTGAGTGCAAGAAACTTATCAGCAGCGGAAATTCACCGTCAGATTTGTGAGGTTTACGGTGATAATGGTATGAGTGACAGTAAAGTTTGAAAGTGGGTGAGAATGTTCAAGGATGGGCGGATTAATATTCATGATGAGCCACGCCCTGGCCGACCTCTGATTTATGAAGATTTGATGATGGAGACATAAAATCCGAGAATACCGACGATTCACGATTTCAAAGTTCTCACATGAATTTCCACAGGTTTCATGGTCAGTTTTGTATACTATTGTTTCGGAGAAACTGAATTATCGAAAATTACGTTCTCGGTGGATTCCAAAACTGCCTTTTGACGATCCCAAAAAAAAGAGATTAGATAGTTTTTGACTCGATAAAATCAGGAAGGAGTTTGAATTGTTTGACCACATCGTTACAGTCGATGGAATGGCGACACACATCGACACACACACAAGAACATGGCAACTGTTTGGGGCAGGAAAGGGATATTGTTAGTGGATTTTATGCCGAGAGGCACAACAATTAATTCTGATGCGTATTGTGTTGAGAAAACTCCGCCGTGCTATACAAAACAAAGGGCGTGGCTTACTGTCTTCCGGTGTGATGTTGTTCTATGACAATGCAAGCACAGACACAATGTTTAATCAGGTATTTTGGATGGGAAGAATTGGATCATTCACCTTATAGACCAGACTTTGCACCCAGTGATTTTCACTGAACGATGAAGAAGGTAAAACTGCAGTTATGGGATCGGCTTCTTCACAGGCGACAGATTTCTTTGACGTCGTAATTCGTTGAAGGCGAACTTGTTGAGAGGTATGACAAATGTTTGAACAAAAACGAAAATTATGTAGATAGACATCATGTATAGAAAGTAGATAAAATTATTAAGAATTTGGAAAAAAAATATATTTTAACGATTTTTATAGTATTTTTCATCTTACTAAAAAATTAACCTTATTTAAAAAATATACCTCGTAACATTGCATCATAAAAAATAAATGCATTATCACATTATTCCTAGTTCAATGAATGTATTACCTGATATTTTTACCGTGAATCCCACCCTTAACCATATCAGTTTTAAGGGCGTATTTTGTCAATGAAATCATTTGGTTTTTAAAATATTCATTTTTGTCTATTAAACCAATATTGAATTGAAACGTGAGCTTATCAGACTGACTTAGTTTTTCCCATAACGTCTTAATGTTACTGTTTTTAACAGTCCATTCATGTGATGCGAAATACGATAACACGTTAGATAGCTGATCGACTTTTGAATATATTTTGGCCATTCTAAAAATAAATTATTTTAAATTATTATTTGATTTACAATATAGAAATAGTGTAAAAATGAAAAATATGATATTGGAGAAAATATGTAATAAAGGGTTGCCCAAGAGTGTCAGATCTTTAAAATGAGGGACAGTGACAATTACAAGTTATAATCAAGTGGTAATTTTTATATTGTCTTGAAAAACAAATATAGTTCAAGCACCCTTCGTAGCTTCGTCTTGAGGAATGCATTCTGGAAATCCAATTTTCAATTACACTTTTACATCTGTAAAAGTGATATCTATATCGTAGTATACTTTAATAGTGGTTTGATGGTGGGTTTATTTCAATAAATGAAAGATTTCACATAACCCAAAATAATATCTCTATCTTTCAACTACTCTTGAGCCCAATTCGGGTGTTGTGTATCTTTCCATGATGAACTGACACAATTTACTGAATACATCAGTCTATGAGTCACATTTACTTTTCAAGCAGTGTTGCCGCTATTACGTGTCAAAGTTCTGGCATTCTTATTTAAAACTCTTTATTAGGACGATATTTTATTCTTTACGACGTTGCTCTAAATTTTAGGTTATCCAGAACAAAGAGGCTGTATATATTCATACCTTTATTTATTCATTCAAATGTACTTTGTCTGCTTCAAAATAATCCTCTCTAACTGCAATACACTTATTCTAATGTTTTTTCCGGTCTTGAAACCGATTTTGTAGCCAACTTCTGGTATTTCCTTCAAAGCGGCCAGGGAACTCTCTCGAATGGCTTTTTATGATTTCACATCCGAGTCAACAAAGCGGTTTCTTGAGTCGAGGGAACATGAAAATAATTACAGTTGTGGAAATGATACTTGTTTGATTATTCAGCGAAAAATTGACAAGTAATGAATTTACTTTTTCCACGTTCTTCCACGAATCTGGATATTTTTTCGAATGGAAGGAACTCTCTGTGGATAAAACCAGAGTAATTGAAGAAATACATTTAAAATAATTTTGACAGACTTTAAGGTACTAAACTCAAAGATATTTACTACTAAACACCAAATCACTTTTTGAAAAACCTGCGTCGAGAAGTTTCCTAAAGTGATTTGGTGTTTAGTAGTAAATTTCTTCGAGTTTAGTGTTTCATACCGAAGGTTCCAGTAGAAGAATAGAGACTTAAGGTGTTTTTTCGACTTTGTTTCGTCTTTAGCACGATACTCGCTTGATTAACGAGCTGTTTTCGAGTTATAAACATGAATGATACATGTCTCTTCACCACTAATTATGTATTTTAGCATTTCATGCAAAATAAGAAGTCACACGAGACAAGACTGCCCTTGAACATTGACTGAATTGATCCAAGTTATATTCCAGTAATAACTGTAATGTCTCTGATACTTAATCGCCTATTATTATTATTACAAATTAACGATTTCGGTAACGCTCCCTTTGACGTGGAAGATCTTCATCGCTAGTCCTTGTACAAATTGTGAACATTTATTTTTAATGTAGCTTTATCGTCGTTACGTGTTTTAAACATTTTTATTGCATCAGCACAAGAAATGTACTTTTTCAAGAACCCCGAAGGAATCTGTAATCACTGTAAGTCACTGTAAATGACGAATGCTATCGTGTCATGTTATCCGATTGTGTCTTACAGAAAATAAATGAAATTGATGCGGACGAATTATATTCTCAACAAGACGGTGCAACTTGCCACACAGCACGTATTACGATGAACTTGTTGAGTAATCAATTCGGAGAATCGGTAATTTCACGGAATGGCCCTTGCAACCGGCCACCAAGATCTTGCGATTTAATACCTTTAGACTATTTTCATTGAGGCTATGTTAAATCACAGGTTTACAACAGCAAACCGAAGACTCTTGATGAAGTTGAAGCCAACATTCGAGCAGCCAGAGTAATTGAGCCGAAAATTGAAGCCAATCGAATCAGCCAGTGCAAGAAGAGTCAAGATGGTCACTTGAACGATATTTTGTTTAAATCATAAATGATAGAAAATATACCATAATAAAAACAATGAGCCACATTTTCGGCCGAATTTTCTGTATTTTATTTCAAATTCAAATCCTATCGCTCTTATTGGGAAACCCTTTATATCTTAGGTTATTATTATGTCAAGTAAACATGATCTCTGTCAAATAATTATTAGTTTCCTCAAGTATATATTTAATGTTATAGTGCATTTGCATAGCAAACTAATTTTTATAGTTATGGTAACATTACAAATTTGAACTTGAAAAGAGACAAATTAGCCAAAAAGAATATCCAATCATTTTTTCATCCAAAAGTCGTTAGTTGAATACTGGGTAGGAAAAATTCGCAATATTGATCACTTTACTTCAATCTTTGTGGCAATCGAAAGAATAATAATACTAAAATATATGTTAACCAATATATTTTAATTTAGTTAAAATCACTTAGTATAGAACTTAATACACAAGTCATCATCATCATAATCTCTTGTCCTCCTTTGATCGTCAGGTAATACTAATCAAATGCAATTTCTATTCATTTTCTTCTATTCTTCAACGTCTCAACTACGCTGTTGTTTCACGTTTATCTTAGGTCATCCTCTTCGGTTTCTACTACTTTTATCTGTTTCCCATATCATTTTCACTTGTCTCGTTTGATTCATTCTCATCAAGTGACCAGCCTATCTCAGTTTCTTTTCCCCCATTTTAATTATGTTATTTTTGAGTTGATTTTTAATGCCTTCGTTTCTTGCCCTGTCTACTTTCTTTACTCTCAAACAGACCTTCGGGCAACCATTTCAAGCACGGAATAAAGTTAGTAGAGAATTATTGAACAAAGTTTATTCAATTTATGGGGGAATTTTTTTATACCTTTTATTTGCTGTTTATATTTGTTTTCATTACTTTTTGATCGGCTCTTGTATGTAATGTTTTTTTTTAAATCTATTTGGTTGTAGTTCTAAATAAGAGAGTTTATTCAATAACTGTGATATTCCAAATGATTTTATTGAAGAAAATTTAACAGTGTTTAAACATTTATTATGACTCTGAAGGTTTAGGATAATTTACCTTGGTTTTTTTCCTCCAAGCACAGCTATGTGATCATGTATATAAGCTGGAAGACTATGTAATATAAGTTTAAAAAAATGGTATATATAGTTGTTAGAAATAATTATCATCATAGGTTTCCACAGAGCATTTTCGAACGGAGGATATTTGCAAGTCTTTGGTACGTTTAGATATTCATCCAGGGTAGTGTAAAGAGGAAATCCATATCCAGAAAAATTAAATACTGAAGGTTGATAATTTTCTGGATTTTCCTTCCTAGAAACAAAAAAAAAATTAACTTTTATCAAACCTAAAACAAAAATAATTTTAAATAAAAAGTACATTAGCACGCTATTCATTTTTCTGTTTTGAAAGTTTGAATTGAAATGTTTTTACTGGATTTTAAAATATAGTACAAATTTATATACTATACCATTTTTTGTTAATGTCCCAAGCCACACATAACAAGGCATTAACAACATAATCCCCAGGGACTGTGTCTAAATATATTTTCTTCTTTCCGGGAAAAATTCGAAGTATTCCACAAGCGCACCATAGGTGTAAATTTAAAGGCCCATATAAATTTCCAAACCAGCCTGGAGCCGGCTCTGATACCGTTGATGTTACTGAAAATATGTACATTAAACCTTTTTTTTTTAATTTTAGAAGCCTATAAATAATCAATTTTCAGATAATGTTAATAAAAACATACGGGGTGTGTAAATTAAGTAATAAGACTGGCTATTGTTGGCTTCCCGTGTGGAGGGGAGACATATTAAGATCTCATGCGTTCTCAGTATTAGTTCAAACTCTCTAAAGTCGTTTTATAGTTCGTAGTAATGCTTTTCGTGAATAGGATTTTTCTAGTGCATTCAGAAAACTGACAACAATTTCGAGCAATGATGATTTCCGACTTGATACGTAACGGAACGGATCAGTGTTTGATAAGGACCCAGGTTTTCAAGTGATTCAAGGTATTTTCAGAAGACCGAGAGTCGATTAAAGATAAACCTCGCAGCGGAAGGTCTTTAACTACAAAAAACTGATGAAAATGTTCGCAGAATCCGAGTTCTTCTGCATTCTGATCGTCGGTTGGTTGTCAGAATGAACGGAG